>PVJS01009367.1:0-50518 GCA_004027185.1 Glis glis
GTCTGTGCTTATACCATTCAGGGTCTAGCTGGGCTAACAGCCAACTTTTAGCTGACCAAGGTCAACCTTGGCTGCAGCTCTCGGCTGACAACTTAGAGACAGAGAAAAGGATTTTATTGTCCTGCCTGAGTATGAGAGCTTGTTCTCACTATTGGCAATTGATACCTATTAGTAATCAATGCGAGCCCAATCCCCATCACCAGGGGTGATAAGCAGGACGAGGAATGGGAAGCAGGGGAGAGGACAGAGAGCTAGGTTTTGTTTTCTCTTTTATTGCTGGTGTGTGTGTGTGTGTGTGTGTGTGTGTGTGTGTGTGTGTGTTTTGTTTATTGCTACCTTCCCAAAACCTGCCAAAGTGTCTGGCCCATAGTAAATATTTAGTAAATATGTGTGTAATTAATGAATGAATCAATAAGAAAAAAATCTCTCAGAATACATACTACTAGAGCCAGGTGTGGTGGCGCACGCTTGTAATCCCAGTACTTGGGAGGCTGAGACAGGAGGATCGGGCTTGCGGCCAGCCTCAGCTACTTAGTGAGGCCTCTGCAACTTAGTGAGACCCGGTTTCAAAATCAAGAATAATAAAAAGGGCTGGGGGTGTAGCTTGTGTCGGGAGCCATTCCCTTCTCTGAGTTGCATAAACAGCCTGGCAAGGCGAGGATTTTGCCAAGTGTTGCCGATTTTGTTGATTGTGGCTGTAACAACAGAGGGAGGCTCCAAGAGGAACGAGTTGACCACTCCTTGACCCGGGAAGGAGGAGGGGTGCTGCGTGAGAGCACGATGTTGTCTGCTTGTTGGTATTAATATTATATACATCTGGTGCTATGTTGTTAAGGTTGGCATTGTGCACATCTGATGCTCTGAAAGTGTATATAAGGTGTGAGCAAAATAAAGACACTACGGCAGCATAGGCTGACCGTCCTCCTGATAAGGCTCCAGTATTGACTGAGAGTCCTCCTGAAAAGGCTACGGTATTGACCGCAGTCCTCTCGAAGCTATCTTTTGTCTTTCCTCTCTTGTCTTTATGTTACTCCTTGTCTTTCTCCTTGTCTCTCTCTCCCTTTCCTCTCAATCCTCACTCCCCATTTCAGGAACAGTTCGAACCCTTCAACTCTGCCAGGAGGCTCCGGCAAGCTTGGAGGTAGAGTGCCCCTGGGTTCAATCCCCAGCACCACAAAAAAAAAAAAAAAGAATACATTTTACTCAGGGTCCAGATTGGCTTCCCTCAGAAATGTGGCATGAGGAAGTGGAGAAAGAGAAGAAAGGACACGCCAGGCCGTCCCTGCTCTCTGCGCATTAGGAGTCCCCCTTTCACTCCAACAACCAGAACTAAAGGACTTAGGCGCCACCACCCTGAGCCCACTTCCGGTTTCCAACTGTGTTGTGTTCAGGCCAGGAGGTACCAGGGTGCGGGAGATGTGTGTGCTTTGGCTTCTGGCTGGGTGTGCTTCTGAGGCGTGTGTCCTTTGGTCGACTTGCTCTCATTGCCCTTTAATAGCTGCTCTGAGCCGGGCATGGGGACGCACGCTTGTAATCCCAGTACTTGGGAGGCTGAGACAGGAGGATCTGGGTTCGTGGCCAGCCTCAGCTACTTAGTGAGGCCCTCTGCAACTTAGTGAGACCCTGTTTCAAAATAAAAGAATAAAATAGGGCTGGGGGTGTAGCTTGGAAGTAGAATGTCTCTGGGTTCCATCCCCAATACCACATTAAAAAAAAAAAAAGAAAAGAAAAAAAGAGCCACTCTGTAGAGTTTCTCCTGGAACTCTGATCTGCAGGAAGGTCGCAAGGAGTGGGCTTACTCCATCTTACCTGGAACCAGAGCACTAGTGTTTTCAATAGACATTTCCCATAAAAATCCCAACTTCCAGTCGGGTGTGGTGGCTCACACCTGTAATCCTAGTACACTTGGGAGGCTGAGACAGGAGGTTCAAGGCCCACCGCAGCAACTTAGCAAGGCCCTCCACAACTTAGTGAGACCCTGTTTCAAAATAAAATAAAATAAAATAAAATAAAATAAAATAAAATAAAATAGGGCTGGGGGTGTCGCTTGCAGCAGGTAGAATGCCCCTGGGCTCAATCCCCAGTACCACCAAAAGGAAAAAAAAAATCCCAGCTTCTGAAAGTCTGGCCTCGCTGGGCCTGCGTTCCTGCGTGGCGACACTGTGGGGTGAGGGCTTGGCCTCCCCTTGGTCTGTCCTGGTCTCTCTTGTGGGCAGCCTCTCTCATTCTGTGGCATTTGCAGCCCTGGCCTGGGGAGATTGAAACCAGCTACTCCCAGGGGGCGGCTGGTGGCACCACGTGGTGCAGCCAACATGGCCGGGCTGCCTCTTGGCTCAGCTAGCCTTTCTGCTGCGCGCTCCTTCCTACCTCCAGTCTCTGGCCCAGGTCCGCCTCTCCACGCCCGGGCCTGGAGCCTCCTCTCCTGCACGCTGCCCCTTTGGGGCCCTTGCCTTGATTTCTCTCATTCCCCTCCACTCCCGTTTATGTGACTTCTCTTGCGCCGCCTGCTCAGCCCAGCTCTGAGCAACTGAGTCCCGCTGTGCTGTGGCTGTCTACCTGCCCCCTGCGCCCGAGGAAGACACCAGCCACAGCCCCAGCTCCCGCCCCTGCCTCCCCTGCCCGCTAGAGCCTGGCGGGCTCCGCTGGAACTCTGAAATCTTGATGAAAAACGACCTTGAGATGTGCTGAAAACTTAAAGCCCAGTAATTCATGGCATCAGGCTCTTCTCCAAGAATGGGTGGTTTGTTTTATTATCTTCATTTTGAATCCGTTGATGGGACTCCCAAAATGCCTCTGGTTTGGAAAATCTCCAGAGGGCACAAGAGTTCTCGGAAAGGGTATGCGGTGTGCCTAGCGGAGCCCCCAAGGCTAGCACCTCTTCTGCCTTTCGCCACCTGGGGCTCGCAGGCCAGTCTGGACAGACAGACACAAGTACAGTCAGCAGCGGGTTTCAAGTCCCACCCGCGCAGCCTCCTCCGGGCTGCCTCCAGGATCATTCCCACGGCCCCTCCAGAATGGAGTCAACTGCTCTTCTGTATCAACTGCCCCGGATGGTTCCCAGCCCTTCGCTAGCTCAGCCACGGGCACGGGATGTAGCTGTGTGCCAGGCACTGCGTGGGAGAAGGAACAGCAAGCAAGGCGGAGTTGAGAGGAGGCCAGCCGGTCTCTCCAGGCATCCACCATCACCGCTGCGCATGGAACCTGCCTGCCAGTGAAGTTCCACACAGCGACTGACCCGCGAGGAGCCACGGATGTGGGTTCCAGTCCTGCAGAAGGCGACAGCGCCCCCAGGTGGACGCTTAAAAATACTCCTCAGGGTGCCAACAGCTCTGTTGAGGTGTTCAGCCCTAGACACAATGAAATCTCCAGGATTCCAGCCCATTTCTCCTGAAATTTAAAACCAGATAATTCGGGGCATGGAACCATTTTCTAAGAACGAATGGTTTGTTTTATTTGTCTTACTTTCGAACTTTTAGGATGGCTACCAAAAGACTCCTGGGTTTGGAAAATCACCCGGTAAAACCAAAGAGAGAACAAGGACAGACATGTAAAATGATTTTTGTAGAGCCGGGCGTGGTGGCGCACGCTTGTAATCCCAGTACTTGGGAGGCTGAGACAGGAGGATCGCAGGTTCGCAGCCAGCCTCACCTACTTAGTGAGGCCCTCCGCAACTTAGTGAGACCCTGTTTCAAAATAAAGAACAAAAAATAGGGCTGGGGGTGTAGCGCGGAGGTAGAATGCTCCTGGGTTCAATCCCCAGGACCACACAAAATAAGATAAAATACATTTTGTAGAATTAAAACCAAGAGGAAAAAGAAGAACTCTTGGAGGTATCTTGAAGGCATCTTGGTAACTATGGTTACCTCTAATTAGTGAGCACCAGATTTGAGTGAAGAAAGAGTGAACAAAAAACAACTCCAAATACGTAAAAATGTTCAGCTCCATCGAGGGCATGTAATCGTGTACTTTGAACATCAAGACGAGGTGAAGTTTGTTAATAGCAAACCAGCTATATAAATGGTGTTTCTCCTCATTTCCCTAATTATAGCTAAAAATTTGTACTCTCTTTTAAATTGCTCATACTGGCCTTCCACCACTACCCCCAGGCCACTGCAGGGAGAACCCACTGATGAGGGAGGGGGTCTGGAGGGTGAGGGTCAGGTCTTCTCCGCGGACACTGTCTCCCGCCTTGCACCCGGACAGGCTCTCTCTTTGCAGGAGATGCAGAGGGTCCGGGTGCACAGCCCTTGGGGAAAGCCATCCACCTGACCTTGCTCGTGGTCCTGCACGGCTCCTGCTGTCTCCGAGCGTCCTCTAGTGGCCACAGACGACAATAACCCCTCCGCAACCTGATCTGTGGCGCTCAGAGGCATGAAAGATCCCCTTCATTTGCTTCTGTATCTCAATATAATCCCTACCACGAGCTTCCAATCAGTTCAAGGAGTTGAGACTGACTTTTCCCCTCCAGCAGCTCCTCCCCCGGTGACCTGAAGGTCTAGGAGCGGCACTGGCTAAGCTGCTGGGGAGGTTGGGTCTTCTTCCCCCGGGGGCGCCCGCCTCCCTGCCCCCAGTGACGTGGGAGGTGAGTCCCGCATCTACCTGGGTACTTTGAGACCTCCTGGGCACTTCTACATTGAGAACCACCTGCGACCATTTCTACTTCCTTCCTGCCCAGTGTGGTCACTGCCTGTGATGGGCTGAGCTGTGGGGACGGAGCTTTGGGACAGCCCCATTTTCCCAGGCCCCCTGCAAAACTAGCTCATATGTCCTTGGATCCCCAGACCCACCTGGGGCCTCTCCCATCACCTTGACTCAGCCCTCCGCCTCTGGGGGAAGGCGAGGGGCTCCCGTATGCCATGCGATACGTGGGAATCCCTCTGCAAGCCCTCCTCCCTTCCTCTGCTTGGGGAACCTTCCTCCAGTTCCCTCGGGGGCGACTGGCAAGGGGGAATGGCAGGGGGCCAGAGAGAAGTGGAAAGAAAAACGGGCTTGGCTGGTTGCCCTCGCAACCTGTTTGGTCTTGCACCAATTATACGCTTTGCTTTCTCTTTCCTCATAACTGAAAGCCAGGCGCTTGACATCTTTGTTTTCTGGTCCTTGCAACAGCCTCTTTGAACTTCCCCCTTGGGCCATGGTGTCCTCGGGTTGAACTCCCGAAGCTGGAGGAGCACTGGGGACAGGAGGAGAAATTCAGCTCAGAAGAGGAAAGAAACTCGTAACCATCTGGCACGTCGTCCTGCCACCCCGCAGGACGGAAGAACGTGCTCAATAGCGTCCCAAGCACGGCTGAGGAGGCTTCCCACCTTTCAATGCTTTTTTGGGACATTTTTAAAAAAAACACTTGTTTTTCCAAAAACATTAGAAAGTGACTTGTAGACACGAAATCCCTTTCTCTGGAACTTTTATAGCAGGTATCTCCTGGGAAATAGGACCTACCCTCATATCCACAGGCCAATTATCGAATTCAAGAAATTGCATACTGATACAGTGTGTGTGTGTGTGTGTGTGTGTGTGTGTGTGTGTGTGCGTGTGCATGTGCATGTGTGTGTATGTGTGTGTGTGTTACTGGCGATTGAACTCAGGGGTGTTCTAAACTCCGAGCTACACCCCCAGCCCTATTTTATTTTTTATTTTGAAACAGGGTTCCGCTAAGTTGCTTAGGGCTTTGCTGAATTGCTGAGGCTGTCCTTGAACCTGTGATCCTCCTGTCTTTGCCTCCCAAATATTGGGGTTATAGGTGTGTGCCACCATGCCTGGCTGATACAATACTTAAAAACATATGCTTTATATTCAAATTTCTGAACCGTCCCAACACTGTCTTTTTTTTTTTTTGTATTGGGGAATGAACGCAGGGGCATTCTACCTCTGAGTTACACCTCTAGCCCTATTTTATTTTTTATTTTGAAACAGCATCTTGCTAAGTTGCTGAGGGCTTTGCTAAGTTGCTGAGGCTGTCCTTGAACCTGTGATCCTCCTGTCTCAGCCTCTCAGGGACTGGGATTACAAGTGTGCGCCACCACGCCCAGCCCCAACATTGTCTTCTATAGCATCTTTTGCAGCTCATGTCATGAACTGCATTCGTCGTCTCTCTTCGTCCTCTTTTAATCTGGACAGTCCTTTGGCCTTTCTTTTCACGTCTTTGACATGTTCAAAAGGGGTAGATCCACTGGTTTATAAAGTGTCCCCCAGTTTGTCACCCTCCTGGTTCCAGTTTTGCCTTTGTGGCAGGAGCAGCATAGAAATGATGTGTGGATGTCACACCTCAGGAGGCACAGGTGTCAGTGTGTCTCATTTCAGGGTAATGTCACATTTCATGACAAATCTATCATCTATTTATTTATTTATTTATTTATTTATTTTTGCAGTACCGGGGATGGAACCCAGGGGTATTCTACCTCCGAGCTCTACCCCCAGCCCTATTTTTTTATTCTTTATTTTGAAACAGGGTCTCACTAAGTTGCGGAGGGCCTCACTTAGTAGCTGAGGCTGGCCGCAAACCTGCGATCCTTCAGTCTCAGCCTCCCAAGTACTGGGATTACAAGCGTGCGCCACCACGCCTGGCTCATGACAAATTCAAAGCAGTGCTCCACAGTATATACTCCTGAAAAGTGAATCAGGTCTGGTTGGAAAGCTGTCTGAGATATGGTATCATGTGGAAAGAAAGGGGAGATATAACAGTATGTGAAGTCGATGCCTCTCGTTTACTTTCCCCAAAGAGACAGACACCGGAACATCTTATATAAATACATCCATCTCCGTCACAAAAGGATAAAAAGACACCAGTCAGAGTACCAAAGTGGTTTCCATCATTTGAACTTATTTTATTGATACTCATTAGCGGATAAAATTTTATTGTCGGTTTTTGATGCATTACAACACACCTTTTGGTAGTGGTTGCGCAATGTTGATTGTTTATTTAAATATTTACTAGACTAAATACTGCAGCCTCCTCCGAGCCGCCCAGTTTTCCACTGGTGTGTCTGGTGACGGTGGGTGGGTGGTTGCTCTCTCTGCAGACGTAACGTGGTCCATTCAGCCCATGGATCTCCTATTTCTTTGTTATTCTACCTACTGCTTTAAAATACATTCAAATAAAAAAGATATAAGTTACTTGCCGTGACGGCACAGTTAAAACGACAAGGACAAACCGCTGGGTCTGAAGCCGGCTCCTTGGGTCTTTCTCAGGGTATGCCCGGGGGACATAAGGTTACCCTCACTTAACTGAAGGACACGTCTTTTGCTTGGGGTGGGGAGAGGGGATACAAAAAAATAAATGACAATTTCATGTATGTGTGGTTTTATCTTTCTGTAAACGTCTGGAACAAGTGGTCACGGGACCCCGTGAGGTCCAGCGCAGTCCTCAGATTAGAATAAATAGATCACCTGCGTAGATGGGAGTGCCACGCGACACACTGACTGGAGCCGGAAGGAGAGAGGGCGCTGGCTTTAAAACGAGGCACACACAGATAATAAATAAAAGCTCACGGCTTAGCAACAGCCACGGGACCCTTGTTCATCCAGGGCACTGGGAGGCGGGGCTGTGGGGTGGGGTACCTTGTGCTCCCGTTTTAAAACAAGAGGGCCAAACGTGTGGGCACTGAATGGCTGCCACAGAAGCCTGCAGAGGCGACAGAACACTGCCCGTCTCACGACCGAGGATGGAAGGGAGCCAGCAGGACGCCAAGTTGGCATTTTAATTGATTGTGGTTCTTTCCATATACCTATTTATTGATTTTCGGTACTGGGGATTGAACCCAGGGGCAGTCTACCTCCGAGCTACACCCCCAGCCCTATTTTATTTTGAAACAGGGTCTTGCTAAATTGCTGAGGCTGGCCTCGAACCTGTGCTCCTCCTGTCTCAGCCTCCCAAGTACTGGGATTACAGGCGTGCGCCATTGCGCCTAGCTTCCCCTTTACTTTCACTGTTGACAAGTTTCTGTAATAAGTTGTTTGTTCCCCCCCCCAGCCCCTTTCCTCTCGGGCCTGTTGTTACAGATGTCCTGGGTCTGGTCTTAACTTGGTTGCAACACTGGGTCCCAGAAACAAGCTGCTGTCTCGCTACAACTTGGCCTGTTTGGAACTTGCATTTTGGTGTCATAGAACCATAGACCCAGTCGGGACTGTTACTGCCCTGCATAGGAAAAGAAATGGAAAAATCAAAACACATCACACAGAACGCAGCGGGGCTGTGGAGCCACGCACGCACACAGCGGGAGTGGAAATACATTCTCTTTCGGGTCAGATGGTGGCCCATGGCTGAGGACAAAACACAGGGTGACTTCAAGTCGGAGGCGTGAAAAGAAAAAGTCACACCTGCAGAAAGAAATGGGGGGGGGGGCAGAGGAGTGGAAGTCCCGGAGACGCTGGGCCGCCCACCGAAGAAAGAAATGCTCTCTCCATGGCGGAAAGCGAGGTCGAGGACCGAGGCTCCGTGGGCGATGGTGGTGGGCGAGGTGTCCGTCCCAGGACACGCAGGAGGGGACGCAGCGTGACCTGCGCCCTTGACAAGCAGTCAGATGCGGAATTCACCGGGTTCCTATCCATGGGATAAGAACTCACTGGGGATTTTCAGTGCTTCTTAAAAGGGAAGGGCCCCACCTGCCCCGGGCTAGCTCAGGAACATCCTGGCCAGCAGGGCCGGCGCAGGGGCCGGAAGAAGGGGCAGGGCAGACCCAGGTCCCCAAGTTCTATGTACTCGTGTGACACAGTCTCGCTTTCCCCTCTTGAGGCACAAGATTGATTTGTCTAGCTCAGGCGGGGAGGGACAGAGGCGGGAAGAGGGAGAGTGCGCGCTGCTCGGGGAGCCGGGTGGGGGACCACAGCTCTCCTGGGGCGCCAGCCCCAGCCTCACCGCAAGCTAGTTTGTTTGGGGAGCTTAGCACCCATCAAGATGCCTGAGGTGAGAGTCACGGGGGCCTTCATCTGCATGCTGGACCCCACCATGGTGGGGAAGCTCCGGTTCCGCCGGATGCCACTGCCCAGCTGCAGCCCGCCCACGGCCCTGGTGACCGTGGGGCAGCCGAGAGGCAGGCCCTCAGGGACCAGCGCCTGGGGAGGCCCCGGGGGCCCGCAGAGGAGAGGCCCCGGTTCCTCAGTCAAGGTGGGCACGTGGGCTCGGCCCGAGTTCACCACTCTGGCCACCCCGAACCTCCTGACTTTGTCCACGAGGTTGAGGTTGGAGACCGACACGTCGGTCTGGCTCTCGCTGCTCCGCACCGGCTTCTTCTCCCGCACCTCACGCAGGATGGAGCTGGCGGGCTTGGAGGCCAGGAAGTTGTCGTAGGGCGGGCTCGTGCACGTGAACTCCGAGGAGGGCGGCGAGGAGGTGGGCGTCTGCATAGGCGAGTTGGGCGGCGTGGAGGGGATCACGGCCATCCTGGGGGCGTAGGAGTGCAGGAGGGAGCCCCGGGCTGCCCGGTCCCAACTCTGGGGGTCGTACACGGCCGCCGAAATGCCCCGCTCCTTCAGCAGCCGCACCAGCCCCAGGGACGTGCTCATGGTGGTGGTGGACTCCCGGGTGTTGGTGAAGGACTCGGCCAGGCTCAGTCTCCGTGGTGTGCATGGCGTGGCTACCGGCGTGGACTTCAGGTGGCTGGTGCTGCCACAAGCAGGAGTCGGGGCTGAGTTAAGGCTGCAGGGAAGAGATGGCCGGTTAGTCATCAGAAGCACCCAGGAGCACCACGGGAAGGCCGGCGGCCTCTGTCCTGCGGGGTGCACAGGACGGGCCTGGACACAGTAGGGGGACTCCCCGGGTCAGGCCCCGGACACCTGTGTCTGCATCTTCTCCTCCCCTCCCCCACGGAGGGAGCCACGTTTAAGTTAATGGGAAGCTGCACTTGATCCCTGGTGGTGGGATCCTCTGCATGTAAAGAACAGGCCCCAAGGTTGGTGGCTGACTCAGTGTCTCCCCTGGCTATTAAGTGGATAATCTCAGGGTTAAACCCAGGTCTGGGTGACCCCAAGTCTGTCTCGACAAAGAGGCTTCCTTCCCCCCAGATCTACTCAGACGCCAACATTCCTTGCTAAGACTTCTCCCTCAGACAGGACTCTGGGGTACGAGAGCTTACTGTAAAAACAAAAATGGAGCCAGGCATGGTGGCGCACGCCTGTAATGCCAGTACTTGGGAGGCTGAGACAGGAGGACCGCAGGTTTGAGGCCAGCATCATCAATTTAGTGAGACCCTCAACAACTTAGTGAGACCTTGTTTCAGAATAAAAATATAATAGGGTTAGGGATGTAGCTCAGAGGTAGAACCCTCCTGGGTTCAATCCCCAGAAACATAAAAAAAAAAAAGATTTCGGGTGGCCCCTCGGCCTGCTGGCTGCCATGACATTGCTCTCTCCTCTGCACTGTGCTGCCCTCCAGCCCCTGCACGTGCTGTCCAAACCGTCTTGATGCGTGGGGTTATAGGCCACATGCATACTAGGGGACCTCCGTGTGATTATAGGGGACCTCCAGTTCAAGGCCTGCTGATTGGGTAAAGGCAAGCAGAGAGAGCCGTGTGTCCACTCGTGTCCGCCGACTGAGGACCCACGAGGCTCCAGCAGCCAGGGCCAAGCTGGGAAAGCCACCAAGGCAAAAACACCTACCCGAGGGGCAGCGGGGAGACGCGTGGCGTCTGCTTACAAGACAGGGCAGGCTGCTGCTTAGCTGCTGCTCCAGGGATGGGGAGGCTAAACGGGCACAGAAGCCCTGCCCAGCTTTTGAGCAAGCAGCCAGGGGCCAAGCCTCCTCCTGAAAGTTTCGTGGAACCTGCCCTGTGCCTGCTCTGGGATGTGGCTGGGGCAGCCAGCGCCCTTTGGGGCAGGCTAGCTGAGTGGTCCCCAGCCTGGCCGGGGGAGGTCTGGATACCTTGGGCAGTATACCACCAGAGGAAGGAAAGGAAGAGGGCCCGTTCTGGAGCAGGTAGGTCCTTGGAATGACCAAAAGAGGGGTCCCTCATGGGGGAGGAAGAGTTCAACAGCAAGTCCAAGCTGCAGGCACCATATAGCTCCACACTCAGGTGGCCTCCCCACAGCTGGGCAGCACAAGGTGGTGACCTTTGAACAGGCCCATCACACCCGAGCTAAGGAGCAGGGATGCCAGGAGTCAGGAACACGCTGAGAAATGTGAGATTAGAAACCACAGCAGGTTCCCAGGGTTAAAAATGTGGATTATGCAAGCTGGTGATGTATGCCTGTAATCCCAGTACTAGGGAGGCTAAGACAGGAGGATCCCAAGTTCAAGGCCAGCCTCAGCAACTTAGTGAGGCTCTGGGTGTGACTCGGAGGTAGAAGACTCCTGGGTTCATCCAAAAAAGAAAAAAGAAAAGGAGATTATGCAAAAGGAACAGGTGGAATTTGACACATGTTGATGTACAGTTGATAGAGGGTAACAAAGTTCTAGACTTAAAATCTTGCTCGCATGGCCACCCCTTTAGAGATTTTCAGCTGCCTTTCTTTTCTGTTCAGGCAAGAAAGCCCTTGCACACTCTCAAGCTCTTCTGCTCCCAGACACAGCCGTGTGGACTTCCAGTAAGGACCCGCTCACATGGGGTCTGTGCCCTGTGGCTGCAGTCAAAACAGCAATAGGTTTTAAAAACAGCCTCTTCCAAACATTAAGCCACAGGCTGGGGTTGCAGCTTCTCCCAGGGCCAGAGGGAGATGCAGAAGGCAAAGGTAGAATTTAGAGCTCCCGTCTGGCGAGATCTGTGGGTTAGGCCTATTATTAGTGGGCACTCAGCTCGCCAGGGAGTTTAGGCGGGTTAGGGGTACAGACGGTCAAGGCCGCGTTAGCCAGGCACAACCACAGAGACACATCCAAGCCTGGGTCCCCGGTTAGTGGCGGCCACGCGTGCACACACAGGACCTTCCACGTGAGCCTGCCAGGATATCAGCTGGCCTTGTGCTCACCCCCTGCCTGGCCCGTGGGCTCAGACTCTCTGCCCTACATCTCCTCTCAGCTCAACGGGGCATATGGCCGCTTCGGAGTCCTCCTCACATGACCTGTGGAGAATTATTCATAGTTTAAGGTGCTCCCTGGGGTGGCTCCCCTCTCCCTTCCCTCCCTTTCTGCTTCAGCTTCTGCGAACCCTAGGATCTCGCCTGATTGTACCACAGAAAAAAATGGCGGAGGGTTCACTCTACTATGTCAGGGGAGACAGGTGGAAGGAAGCTGAAACCTAGCCAAACAGACCAAGCCACGCCACACGCACAGGAGGAAATGGTCCCTGCCAGGCGTGTGGCTCAGGCGTGGAGTTTTATCTTTTGGGTCATTATAGTTTGGTTGTGATGCATGGTTCCTGGGGTCTGTTCCAGAGGCACGAGGGCTTCCGCAGAGCTCAGTAACTCTCCTGTGAAAGGACTCCACGCTCTGCTGGCGAGCTGTGGGGCAGAAATCCAACAGGCTGGGCCACAGATCCCGTGAGAACCTCAGCTCTAGCCCGTGAAGGAGGGGCCCATCAAAAAAAGCCAGCGAAGCCGGGCGTGGTGACGCACCTCTGTCATTCCCAGTACTTGGGAGGATGAGACAGGAGGATCGCAGGTTCGCAGCCAACCTCAACTACTTAGTGAGACCCTCCACAACTTAGTGAGACCCTGTTTCAAAATAAAGAATAAAAAATAGGACTGGGGGTGTAGCTCGGAGGTAGAATGCGCCTGGGTTCAATCCCCGGTACCACGCAAAAAAAAAAAAAAAAAAAAAAACAGCTAGCGAAGGCAGGTCCAGGGCCCTCTACCTCAGCTGGATCTGAATTGACAGGGGCCGCCGTTCAAAAGACAAGATGCCCACCCCAAAAAGGCGACTGCAAACACTTCTGAGGTGCTCAAGCAGCTAGAGCTGGCTGCTGGATGAGGCTCTGGTCTCACGAAGCCCCTGCAGGAAAGGGGCATCCCCGGGCCACCCCACCTCTGCCCGCCCCGCGGCCGGGGCCCCTTACCTTGGCGTGACCCGCGTGAGCTCGTCCGAGGGATGCAGGATGCGGCAGGTGGTGAAGGTAAAGGTGGAGTTGGTCTGTGACATGCACTTCCCGGGGTGGTGCGCTAAAAATCGGGGGAACAAAACATATTCCTTGCATCCAGGGACAGCGCGGTACGGACAGACCCTCGGACTCAAGAAGCCATGAGCTACCTTGTCAAGCGGAGCTGGGCGGGGAAGGTGGCCCCTCAAACACGGCCCCATTTTTGAGCACGGGTCTGCCGGGCAGCAGGTCCCAGCTTCCAGCCCAGTCCAGACAGGGTTCCTCATCAGTGTCCTCTGGCCAGTAGTGGATCCAGTTCCGGGAGAGGCTAAGGGGCCTTGGCAGGTAAATTTGGTTTTCCTCCTCAGAGGTCGCGACCTGCTTTCTTCAAATGGGCGCCAGCATTCTGCCCGGGATGGGGGGAGTGGGCAGGGAGGGGGCGCTTGGCCCCCTGGCGGCCGAGCAGGGCTGGTGCGCTCCCTTTTCTACAAAAAGGGGCTTGGGGAAGCTGGCTCCACTACTGTCCACTTGTGATTGTCATGGTGGGGGGTGGCGGCCTCAGCCGCCTCAACAGCAACGTGCCAAGAGTTCAGAGATGGGGCCTCTGGGACCACAGCTCCCCCCTGGAGTCTGGGCTGACCACAGCGGTGCGAGTGGCGACAGCGCCCCCTGATGGCCATCTCTGGGATGCCTGATTTCTTTATTTGGGCACTGAGGATGGAACCCAGGGGCATTCTACCTCTGAGCTACACCCCCAGCCCTATTTTATTTTTTATTTTAATTTAATTTAATTTAATTTTTTGAAGAGCTGGGGATTGAATTCAGGGGCATTCTGACTCCAAGGTACACCCCCAGCCCTATTTTTTATTCTTTTTTTTTTTTTAAACAGAGTCTCACTAAGTTGCAGAGGGCCTCACTTAGTAGCTGAGGCTGGCCGTGAACCTGAGATCCTCCTGTCACCGCCTCCCAAGTACTGGGATTACAAGCGTGCGCCACCACACCCGGCCTTGTTTTTTATTTTGAAACAGGGTTTCGCTAAGTTGCTGAGGCTTGGCCTCGAACCTGCGATCCTCCTGTCTCAGCCTCCCAAGTCCTGGGATGACAGGTGTGTGCCAACACACGGGGCGTAGGATGCCTGTTCTCTAATGATCTCGAGAGAGCAGCGAGTTGTCCTCGCTGTCTCGCCTTTTAATAGCGGGTTGCTGTTACGGTGGCTGAAGACCAGGGTCTGGAGCAAGGTAAATCACAGGGGGGCAGGGCCATGCATCAGAGAGCTGGCAGAGGAGCCAGTGGTAACGAGAGAGATCATGATTGTAGAGGTCATCTTCATTCATAACTCAAGCATCAGGGGGGAAAAAAAGATGCTGCACCAAAATTCATGCACAGTGAAATACGGGGACCCCCCGCCCCCCTGCCCACCTCGGCCCCGCAGCAGCTCAGCCCCCAGAGACCTCCTGGGAGAACGTGGCTTAGGACTTCAGAGGCCACGAGGAGTCAAAGGCCATGAAGATTCAAAAGGCTGTGAACTAGAATCTTCTAGCTCTTAGGGTAAGCTTTTCTCAGGGTTGACAAAAAAAGAAAAGAAAAAAAAAAGAAAAAAGAAAACAGAACAGATTGATGCCCCCAAACTTACAGATCCACACAGATATGTCTTAAAAAACAAAAACAAAAACCAGGAATTAGATGAAAACAAGAAACAAACAAACCAAAAAAATGAGGGAGACACACAAACTGGCAGCATGAGGGTGACGCACAGCAACGAGGGGACAGGAGGGGACGGGCAAGGCTGGTCCACCCTGGGCCGGCATCACAGAAGGCTCTGGCAGCACCGGCCTGGCAGCCAGCTCTGTGGCTCCCCCAAAGAGCAAACGCTTTACCCGGGGAGTTCCGGGCAAAGAAGGAGGGAGAGAGAAAAAAAAAAAAAACCTTAAAAATAGCCTTTCTGAATCTTTGTTTCTCCGGCAATAAGCGTAATGGTGTTAGGAACTCAGAGAGCCGAGAAACTGCTGCGAACCAAACAAAAATGAACTCAGCTATGAGGGAAGGTAACCAATCAATCACGATTCTCCTGCTGCGAGAAGTTCTAGAAACAAAAGCAACAAGAGGCCTGAGCACGGCGTCCCAAATAACAGGGATGGGGTGGTTATTTGAGAAGGAGAAGGGGCAAAGCAATAAACAGAAATGAAGACAGAAACAGAAGAGAGAGAACATTAAAAAAAAATCAAGGCAAGGCTGGATTTCAAATTAGAAGTGTACCCCCATTTCAACACATGGCCAGATTGTCCAATGAAAAGGTCACACGTGTGCGCCTCCTCCTCCACCCCACCGGGGATTAGGTCTTTGATTGCAACAGGTAGTTTAAGAAGGACATTTTAGAGACACGGTTGGCACCAACAAAAGCAAAACCCATCTTAAGATGAATGGGTTTGGGGGATAAGAAAAGGCTGCTAAAAATTCCAAAGTCACCACTCCCCAGAGCAATGGATAGCCTTAGAAGACCAGGGAAGATCAACAAGGGTCAAAAGTGTCAAAGCTGGAGATAGGGCCCCCTCTGATATACCACTGGGACGCCTGGACGCGCGGGCTCTCCCGTGTCACCAGGGACCGCCGGGCTGCTGCTGCAACTCCCTTCCTTAAGACACAACAGAGAGACAGTGAGTGGCCCGGGGACGGGCTGGCCGGAGCGCCTCGTGTGTGCCACAGAGGAGCAGTGGCCGACTCCTGAAGCCCTGGGTCTAGGAAGAGAGCACATTCCAAGACCAAGAGGCATGGCCAACAGCCTCGCTGGCAGGGAGTGGGGCTCAGGTGACGCCTCGCCACTGATCACTGAGCCACCTGCACCCCGAAGTCCCTGCCTGTTGAAGTCCTTTGCAAAAGATGGGATTGTGTGCTCGTCTTACGGTGCTCACTTCGGGGCACCAAGTATAGGGCTTTTTAGATTTAATGCTCCAATTTCCTACTTAAATCTTTCCTCTTTCTCAGGCTGATGGAGGGCTCCTGAGCATTAGGAGGGATGGGCAGATATTACACTTGATCTTAGCCAAAAGGCTGAGAGGCCATGATGGGCAGATGTGCTAACTTACATCTACCAATCAAAAACCCGAATCCCTTCTTAAGTTCACTTGTTCCTGCTCCCCCAGCTTCTGATGTTGGCATAGAATCTGATAAGCTGATAAACTTTTTTTTTTTTTTTTTGGTACTGGGGATTGAGCACAGGAGCATTCCACCTCTGAGCTACACCCCCAGCCCTTTTTAAAAAATTTTTTTTTAATTTAATTTTTTTGTTTGTTTGTTTGGAAACAGGGTCTTGCTAGGTTGCTGAAAGCCTCCCTATGTTGCTGAGGGCTGGCCCCAAACCTGCAATCCTCTAGTCTCAGCCTCCCAAGTACTGGGATTACAGGCATGTGCCATGATGCCAGGCTAAAATCTGATAAACTTTAAACCTAATCCTCCTTTGCTGAAGTCTCCTGTGAACTGGAGGTAGCTGGCATGCAGATTTTTTTCTTCTGCAAACACACCACGTTTGAGCTGGCTGCAGGGGTGCAAGCTGGAGGGCTTTCTAAGGGTGAGAGTTGCCCTCTCCCCTATTCTCCGACACGACCCTGGTGCACATCTTGCCTGGCGAGGGTCCCCTTGGTTAAGGGCACTGCTGCTCAGGCTCCTGAGGGGCCTGTCGTGCCTGGTTCTGACTGGGAAGCTGGGCGGTTGGGGTCCTGTGGCTGCAGCTCATGATGGGAGTGTGCTGACACAGCCCCAGTCTCTGCAGAGCTGGGGAAGTGGCTGCCACCCTGTGGGGCGGTCAGGCCTCCCAGGGGAGACAGGCTGGAAAGCCTGCTGCTTCCCTGTAGCCCAAAACTTTAAGAAGAAAGGAAGAGATGAGGCTGGGAAGTTCTGGTGGACTTAGAGGATCCACCACCGAAGGATGAGTGCACTCTGCCATCTGGCTGTCCACGTAATAATATTTGGACACATCAGTTCATACATATTTTTTTAATCCCAAAGGTCTTTTCCTTCCCTTATCCTCTGGGAAGGGCAAACTGGCAAGGTGCAGAGGAGAAAAGGCACTTTTTTCCCTCCTAAAAGTCATCATAAAACCTAGTCCTTAAAAGAACCCCCAGGATGGATCTAGAGAACATGTTACGTGAGATTAGCCAGTCACAGAGAGTGAAGGGTCACGTGTGTTCTCTCATAAATGGAAGCTAAGGGGAAATCGGGATACAAGAGGGACTCCAGATAAAGGAGGAGGAATCCCAGTAGAGTGATGGAGGGGGTCTAGAGGAGGGTGGGGAGAATTAATGCCGGAAACACTTCCACTGATGCTGTGTACATCCTTGAAATTGCCAATGCTAATCTCAATATCATGTCTGGGGAAGGGGAGGGAGTGGGAGGGAGCTGGGGAAGCTCAGCCAGTGCTGCGTGCACGTGTGTCCCTATCACTTTCAACCTCATTAGGATGTGAGACTACAATGCACCAATAAAAGTATATTAAAAAAAAAAAGAACCCCCACGTGGGCTCACAGAGCCGGGGCAGAGAGCAGGCACTCTTAGCGTGTCTCTAGAGGAAACAGTGCATGCAGCTAGCTGCTCCAGGGGGGTCGTAGATGATGGAGAAATACTGCCCATGCCACACACCCTAACTTTTAAAATGCACACAAATAACCTCTAAAATGCTCCCCGTTTCTTTTTCAAATGCATCTATCTCATAATCTTGGGAAAAGGATCCTGTCTTTGTGGTGCATGGAGAGTGCCTTCTGCCTTCTCCTCCCCACTCTTCATGGGAAGTACCTATCTTATCTTGTGTGAAATAAAGATATGATCCTAACCTTTGATTCTGCTTTTTTTTTTTTTTGGTACTGGGGATTGAACCCAGGGGCATTCTACCTCCGAGTTACACCCCCGGCCCTATTTTTTATTCTTTATTTTGAAACAGAGTCTCAGTAAGTTGCGGAAAGCCTCACTAAGTAGCTGAGGCTGGCCGTGAACCCGGATCCTCCGGTCTCAGCCTCCCAAGTACTGGGATGACAAGCGTGCGCCACCCCGCCCGGCTTATGATTTCACTTCTTAACTTGACCGTGTAGTGCAAAGCTGCTTTGAAATTTCTATAAACTCATTAACCAACATACACACTTGTGCATAAGTGCGCATGCGTACACACACACACACACACACACACACACACACACACTCCTCCCCCACCAGCAATTCCAGTAGCTACCACATCAACTGAGGACCCAGGGGCCAGCCTTTTCTGTCCAAGCAAAACAAACCTACAGACAATGAAAGCCACTGTCCACCCGGCTTAAAGGCATGACTTGAACTAAGCCCTAAGAACACCAGTACGTTGTTTTTTATGCCTGGCTTGTAATGACTTCCTTGCCTTTTGTTCAAGGGGGGGAGTGGGGAAGAGGGAAGGATGCTTCCCTGCCTGTCGGTGGCAGGAGAAATAGCTCCCTTTCCATTAACCAAAAAGAGGCAAAGCAATGCTTTAGACTTTCTGCCTAAAAGACTAAAATATCACGGCACAGAAAAAAATGCTTTAAAGACTTTTCCTGTCACTTCATTATATAACCGTGCTCATGAATTTTTCTGTGGGGGGGGGAGTTCCATGATGAGCTTATGTACAAAGAGCTCCATAAACCCTGGTCTGTCCTGTGATCCATCATTAATACGAATATGGTGGGAGGGGTTAATGTGGCTTCAACCAGCATCTTCCCTGGGGGTGGGGACATGGTCAAGAGTAATTTCAGATGAAGAGGTACTGGGTTTTTTTTTTAATAAGATACAAAGTGACTTTAAACTATGAAGTATTATATAATAACAAGAAGACATTTTCAACACCTTTAGCTTCAGTCTTCACAGGGGCCGGATAACTGTTTTTCTCTGCTTCTTAATTGTGTCTTGGACACAGCCCTTGTCTGGTCCTGCAGCTCTGCAGAGACCCCGGTGCCACAGGGGATCAGACATTTGGCCTGGCAGGCACCCTGGAAGGTTCCAACGTGGAGATTTTTGCACCACACCCTCACAAACTCTTTTCCTGATTTCTGTCCAACTTTTTTTTTTTTTTGCGGTACCAGGGATTAAACCCAGGGGCATTCTACCTCTGCGCTATACCCCCAGCCCTATTTTTTATACTTTATTTTGAAACCAGGTCTCACGAAGTTGTGGAGGGCCTCACTAAGTAGAGAGAGAGAGAGAGAGAGAGAGAAAGAGAGCTGAGGCTGGCCGCGAACCCAGATCCTCCAGTCTCCGCCTCCCAAAGTACTGGGATTACAAGCGTGCGCCACCACGCCCGGCTTCCAACTTATTTTTGATTTCTGCAAAATTAAAAGCCTACTCTTCCCACTCCACCAAGCTCTCCATAAATTCATATATAAATTATGTGACGTAAGAGGTGAAAGGTTTTGCAGCACTGTGCAGAGTGGGCCAGAAATTCTCTCAAGTGGCCCTGGGGCACCGTCTAGAGAAGAAGAGATTTTTAAGATGCTGTTAAAATGTCAAAAGGGCAAATGCAAAAATCTCTTAGGATCTTTTGGATGCCAACCAAGCTGGACTGCATGCCCTGTCCTCCTGTCCTTCCTTCCTTCTGTGACTGACACCAACGGGCAGGGGAACCGGCCTGGCTGAGATGCATGGAGACCTCTCCTGCTACTGCGTTTAGAGCCAGCTCAAGAGAGCGCTTGTCCGCCCTTTGCAAGGCAGCGTGGTCCTACAGCTCATCCCAACCTTGATGGCTGTGTGCGTCCCCAAGGGACCCTCCACTGGAGAGGGCTCAAGCGCAGCCGCCCACTGGTCAGCAGCCCACGCGGGAGCCTCGCGAGCCGGCAGGAGCTCCGGCGAGGGCACCAGGAGCAAGCGTTCTCCGCAAGCGGCTCTGCTCTGCAAGTTCTGAGCGGGCCACCTCGGTGCTGTCTTTCTGGAGAAGTCCCTTCTCTCCACCCACATCACTCCACTTCCAGGCTGCACGGGCCTGTTCTGCTCTGACTGAACGCACAGGCTAATGGAGCACAGGGGCTTCCTCAGCCTATCTGGAGTCCTGCTGTCACCAGAGATCTCTGTTGACGTGATAAGCTGCATTCCTTCTGTACGACTTCTTAAAGACACACCTAGCGGTGCTTCTTGGAACTTCCTAGATCCACCTGCCACCTGTCAGGATGGCGAAGGGACCCAGAGCAAGGCAGGACCCTGGCTGGCGAGGGTGTAGATTTGATCTGACTGGCCCCTGCCCTGCGCAGGAGCGCCCGGACATTCCATCAGGCTCCTCTCCACCAGGAGCAGCTCTTCTCCCTTCCCGCGTTCTGAGACCTCTCTGAACAGAACGTGGACCTGTGCACCAATTAAGGGACCGACAAGCCAATTCCTGGTTTTCACCACTGCTGGCCAGGTGCTGCAGATGTAGGGGAATTGTCAAGGTCTGTTTGACCAAGTGTGACCTTTGCCCTCTGGACCGACTTTAGGATCTTGGCCCCAATTATGACACATCTACAAGGTCACTACCTGATAAGATGCCATGGTCTCCATCAGCCGGTTTCAGGGTATCTCCCCCACGTGTAATGACCTCCATGAGCAGCTATGTTAAACCTGACCTCCAACTTCTTCTGGGGCTGTTGCTTTAATCCCACCTTTCTTTCACCTTGAAGGATCAAGGAATCTAAGATAATTCAACTAAACTATTTCATCAGCCAACTACTGATAGAACTCTGTGACCTTAACTCTTAATCCTCTATGACATGCAGGCTCTTCCCCACACATAAAAATCTAAAACACAGAATACTTCTGCCGAGCATGGTAGTGCATGCCTGTAATCCCAGTACTTGGGAGACGGAGACAGGAGGATTGCAGGTTCGAGGCCAGCCTCAGCACCTTAGCAAGACCCTGTTTCAAAATAAAAAATAAAATAGGGCTGGGTTGTAGCTCAGAGATAGAATCCTCCTGGGTTCCATCCCCAGTACCACAAAACTAAACAAAATAAAACAAAACAAAACAAAATAAAATACAAAATACTGACAAGGACATAATCATGACTATTTCCGATAAGTGTACTTTTCTACATGAATTAAAACATAAAACACATCACTGAAGTAAAGTAAAACTATAATCTAAAAGTTGTTTTAAAACAATCCATTTTAATCATCTAGATAATTTACAATACAATCACATGGAATCATCCTTTTTCAGACATGGGATTTTTAAAAATCATCAAAAGATGCTTCAAATAATACATTAACATATCAATTTTTTTAAGTGCTCAAAACTTTTTCTTTCCACCAGGGGACAGCAGGCTCTAGACCAATGTGCCTAATGTTCAAGTCTTCCCAAACTTCCCCCCCAATCACATCAGTTGTAAGAAAAAAGGTTAATTGCCTGTCTGCAAGGTTTCTCCTTATGAAATCTTCCCAAACAGCAGATCCCAGGACGCCTACGTGCGGATGAGGGAACTAAAGTAGGTTTCGCACCAGCTAGACACAAGTCCCAAGACAGAGGGTGCCCCAGCCTACCCACGAGGCTTAGCTGTCTGCAGTGACTCCCTGATAGTATACTGAGAGCCACTCCAGGCTGATTTATTTAAGAGTAAAATGCTTCTTACACTCCTAACATCCAAATGGTTGTCACTTCCAATAAAGGAAAAAAAGAGCCAAATTCCTGTGCATACCTTTCTCTCCACGTGGAGCTCATAGAGACGAGCCACACCTAGAAAACTAGCTTTAAATGAACCTCACTATGATGCATAATTGTGATGCACTAATAAAGCAAATTAAAAAAAAAAAGAACTCCAGGCCATCTAAACAATGAGCCCTTTCCTAAATTACCTTTAGCAAACTAGATCATTCCTCGTTGGCCACACATCTTGAACCTGACCCTTCTATAGTTTCAACCTTAAACAGGCATGCTGCTCCCCAAATACAGTTTCTGGGGAGGATGTGCTGTGGGTTTCAGCAAGGAGGGGAGAGGAAGAAAGGTCACTATGGTTTTTATTCCTGCACAAGCTTCATCTGGTAACTTAGTTGCTTAAAAAAAAAATCAAACCACAAATAAATCCATGTGCTAAATAATTCTTTTTACCTATCACTCCTCTAAAATTGGTATCAAAGAAAAAAAGAAAGGTTGGTCCCAAATCAAGCCCCTGGGGCACAGCTGTCTGAAATCAGCCAGGGGAGGGGAGACACCATAGAGAACCTCTGCTCTGTCCTGCCCTGTATTTCATGGGGAGCGTTTGGGCCTTTGCAAAGGAAAGTTATGAATCGCAAAGATGAATGTCCTTTCTTCAGATGGGGTGACTCAGGAGTGTCATGAAGATGACCACACTGGAGTAATTCATCCTTTTCTGGGCCTGTCCCCTCCCCCCTCAAGAGCTCCTCGTCTTCCCAGTATGAGGACACGCGAGGCAAAGTATACCACCTGGGACACTGTGACCACCGATGCCCTGGCTCCCAGGGGCCCTGAGTACAAAGCTTGTCATCCCCGTGGCAAATGGACGTAGGTATTCTGCAAACCCATGGTCAAGCCTTCAGTAACTGGGGTGGGGGCGGGATCCCCTAGCTGTTTTCTAGATTCATCTAGCATCATCCATCGGGAAGAGCTTAACGACATTCTGTTGGGGCTTATTTGGTTAATGCCTTTTTTTTTAATCCACTTTGAACATGTGTGGGAGCTAGACAAAAGAGAAGGTATCCGCCTTTACTGAAGTTAGGAAAGTCAACAGGCTGATGTATCAAGTCTTGTCTGAAATCTCGAACCCTCTCTGGGTTTCTTTCTGTTTGAACAAGACTTACAGGTAACAGATTCTCTCTCGCCTTCACAATGACCCAGCGCTCAGCATTTCCCCTAAAACTGCCCAGCCCGCCTCAGGCCAGTTTGGAAATCACCAGGGCCTTCTAGAATCTGCCCCTCGGACACAGGGGCGACACCAACAACGGAAGAAGTGTGCTGGTGTCGTGGGAACCCAGGGACCCACTTCTTTTTAGCAGCCTCTCCTGCCCCCACTTCAGGAGCCCTGCTGGGCCATGCACCTCCAAGAAGGGCAGGGGCGACGCCCATTTGTTACAAAAAGGAGACCTCGGACTCCGTGTTAAAAAACAGCACGGCATGATGGGAATGCTTGCATCGTCACCCACACAGACGAGCGGAAGCTACGGACAGAGAGCCACTACGGATGGTGCCCGGGACAGAGGTGAGGATGGCCCAGAACTCTGCCTCCGGTAAAGGTGTCAGGTTGACAGGACTTAGTGCGGTGCCCTCACCAGACCCCTCCTCCTCCTCCTCTGCTGGCGGCTCCTGCATCTCCTCGGGGGAAGTCTGAGGCCGGCTCGGGTAACTTCTGCTGCCTGAGACAGTCACGCGTGCGCGGGACCTCTCACCTGAGGTCTCTGGGTGCTGAACTGGCGTGGAGGTAGCTAGGCCCGGGAGGGAAATGTGGTCACCTGTGTCGTCTTCTTCAAAGTCGTTAAGGCAGTACACTTCATCCAGGTCAACGTCCAGCGTCCGGAAGCCCTTGGTGACCACACCGGGCCGGGGGTCGAGGATGCCCCCAAGGTGAGGCTGGGCCAGCTGCTGCCAGTGGTGGAGGGTGGCAGAACCTGGGGAGAAAAACGGGGGGGGGGGAGGGGGAGGATTAGCATGGAGTCCAAGCGGATGGCCGTCGACCTCCCTCCAAGTGCTCACCCCAGCAGGGCACAGGGACTGCAGGAGGCACACCGGCAGGGCTGCCTCAACCTCCCCACCGCGCAGCAGAAGCTACACCCCACCATGCCCGGAGGGGCACCAATTTAAAGAACCAATGTTATTTTGGTTTTGTTTTTGTGGTGCTGGGAACTGAACCCGGGGCATTCTACCTCCAAGCTAGCTACATCCCCAGCCCTTTTAATTTTTTATTTTGAAACATGGTCTTGCTAAGTTGCTGAGGGTCTCGCTAAATTGCTGAGGCTGACCTTGAACCTGTAATCCTCCTGTCTCAGCCTCCCAAGTGCCGGGATTATAGGCATGCACCACTGCGCCCGTCTCAGCCCTGTTTGATTTTTATTTTGAGACAGGGTCTTGCTAAGTTGCCCAGGGCTGGCTTTGGCCTTGCCATCCTCCTGCCTCAACCTCTTAAGTAGCTGGAATTATGGATTTATGCCACCATGCCCAGCTCCAACAGTCACTTTTTAAAGTAAAATGCCACACTGTGTCCAGGATGTTTCGGGGCAAAGTCTTTATTTTAATCAACCAATGCCAAGCCCCACATTCAGCACATTGTCATTTTACAAACTGAAGAGGGGAAAAAAAAATAACAAGAAAAGCACAAGGAGGTGGGTGACATGTACCAATTCTACACCAAATGCAGACCACTGGGAACAGGGAAGACGTAAGCTTGGGAAGAATGAGACTATGTCAAACCCACTGCAGGACCCACGCAAGGGCAAAGCAAAGAGAAATTAAAGAAGCACACAGAGAGAAAGCAGGAGGTGCGACCGTCACCTCCTTCTCTCAGGTTTTCTGTATTCTGCCAGCAAACTCGAGAGGCTGCGGGGCTAGGGAGGGGAACTGGGCTGAGGAGGTGTGATTTCAGAACACGGTAAGTCCGCACAGAGGTCTGAAGCAGAAGCGCTGGTCTCCTGTGCGACACCAGACCCAGGGGCTCAGATAACACAGTGCAAGGTCTGTAATAACACCGGAGTGTGTCCCAGAGGACCTCAGGGTTGCAGGTGCTGAACAAAGGCACGTGTTCCAAGGCCAGGCATCTCGGGAGACCTGGGTTCAGGAGCGCATCTGTGGAGGAGCATCTCAGAACCCCTAGTGTATGGGGGTGTCCTGAGCTTCCGCCCAACCCGCTTGACAGAAGGAGCCTTTTGTCTGCTTGGAACACTTAGGCACACCTCACTTGAAACCAGCACCTGGTGCATGGCCCCGGAGCCCGGGAGTTCTAGTTCCATCTATAGATGGGGTGTCACCCAGACTCGCAGCCACACAGATAGATAGATAGCCTATGCTCCAGACACCCAGAGCCAGCCACTCAGGAGGTCAAGATAACAGAGAAGGGAAAGACAGAAAGGTTGCTGGGATGGGGTGGTGCTGGGGGCAGTCCCAGGCCCTCTGCTGCGCCCATGAGGCCACCACCTCCGGACACTGCTGGGAGATAGCTTCCCATGGGCCGATCTCAGTCAGACAGCCTTGGGAGGATCGTGCGAATGGACAATTTCAAATCCACTGAAAAGAAAAAAAAATTGTACACACTGCAAACTACTTGCTGAAAGAGTTCTCTCTTCACGCCCCCCCAGGTTGAAGGATGCACGGGTACACAGTGACTTAAATTAACCCGCATCTACAGAATGTAAATAAAAAATGCTCCAAATGCAAAAATAGGAACAAGATAATAGATAGCTGGAGATAACAAGGGGGGTGGGTACCCCACACTCTTGAGAACACCTAGAGTAACTGTCCACACTACGGGTGGGGAAATGGGGGTCCCCAAGGTTAGACCACCTCCCAAAGTCATTTACTTAGTGGAGACAGAGTCCGGGTTCAGGCACGAAGGCCAGGTACTTCCAGGAGCCCTACAGTACCCCTCCCCCACTCCCATTTGCAGGCTGAGAATAAGCCAGAACATGAGCATTCTGGACAGGAACCCGGAGACATAGGTGGCAGGGGCTGCCCAGCTGTGTGAAAGGTCAATGGGAGAACTTCTGGGAGGGTGTCAGGGGCCAGCAGGAGGTCCCTGCACTTCTTCCTGCTGGGGCTTCTCGCCAGCCCCAGGACCCCATTCTCTGCCCAAGTGCTCACTGGCTGCACAGGCACATTTTGGGACACAAAAGCACCAGGTAGAAGTCTTAGGCCGTCGTGTGTAGCTCGGGATGCATACAGGGGTCTTAAAGGATGACAGGAAATCCCTAGTACATGTCTCCATCACCTGTACTTTGTTAGGGGAAGCTGAGAGAGTCCGGGCAGAGAGGACCCGTGGTCAGGAGACACCAGGTCCTTGTCCTTCTCGAGGGGTCTCGGGGTGCTAACAGTCCACTGGGAAAGGGAAGCTGGAGGTCTGGGCTTGGAAAGAGGCCCACAGGTCTCGACCCTCCATCCGCTGAGCAGGTGACCCCTCTCTCGCCCCACCCATGGATGGGCCCCAGAAACGAGGCTGCCAAGGGCCTGCTGTTTGGAATTAAGGCGGCTCCAGAAATACACGGAGCACTCTGCACCCCCTACAACTGCAGAGTCAAGGAAATTGAGTCCAATTTCAACTGTGCTGAAAGGTGTATGGTACCTTGATCCTGCCCCCGTGTCCTGGGCGTCCCTTAACTCACAGAAGAACAGCTGGCCTTTCCTGAGCACTTAGTACTCTCCCGAGAGCTCTCTCTTTATCATCTGTCTAATATTCATATTACCCTGCTCTCTCTGTTTTACAGACAAGGACACTGGGAGGGAAAGGAACGTGAACAGCCCTGGGCTGCAACTGAGGCCGGCGCCAGCGTGTGTTCTCTTAACTCTGCACACCGCCCCTCAAGGAGCGCGGGGTGAGGGGCCTCCCAAGTGTGTGCCTCCAGAGTGTAGCCAATAACACCCTGCACGGATGTCCTAATCCCCACGCAGGTGTCTTCCACTCTGCAGAAGTGACTCCTGGCGAAATCCACCTCCGACCCGACTACGATTTCAGTTCTGCCAGACCATGGGGCTCACAGACCCTCTATTCCTGGCTGGATCCGAGGCCTCAGGGGGGTTTGCCAAGCCCAGCACTTGGGCAGAACCCCTCCCACCTCCCCAACCCACCATGCCTGCTGCCCGAACTGCTCTATTGGAATATGACCCATCTCCTCGTGCCGGAAGTCCTTCCTTTGATACAAAGGGTCACACAGATTAAAAAGTAAACATGAGTCCCATCTTGCTCAGAGCTGAGCCCAAGCTGCAGCTTTCCTAACCCTCATTCCCCAGCTCGCTGCCCTGCCTGGCTGCCTCTACTCGACCAACACAGAGCAGGAGAATCATCGCAGTTAGCCACCTCCCGTTACCAAGGCAACCCATGACCTGTGACCTGTTAGCCACCTCCCGTTACCAGCGCAACCCATGACCTGCGACCTGTTAGCCACCTCCCGTTACCAAGGCAACCCATGACCTGCGACCTGTTAGCCACCTCCTGTTACCAGCGCAACCCATGACCTGCGACCTGTTAGCCACCTCCCGTTACCAAGGCAACCCATGACCTGCAACCTGTTAGCCACCTCCCGTTACCAACACAGCCCATGACCTGCGACCTGTGTCCTGCTCCCACCCACGTGCTCATAGGCTGGGGACAGGTCATGGACAAGGAAGAGATGAACCCGTGTTCCTAACTGACAACAAGATAAAGTTCTACAGAACAAGGGCGTGGATAGCAGGATAGATGTAATTACTGTCACTGCCCTCTCCCTCTGACTGCCTTCCTTCCACACCCCGCTGATCGAGCTAGAAAGGTTTCACGTCATCAAAGGATAAGAAAACCGATTCCACTCACGGCAGAGGAGCATCAGGGCTTAAAAATCAGAGTAAAACCTGCAGGGTACAACACAGCTTCGAAGTGTGTGCTTTCCCCAATTACGGGTTAACTTGCGTATGCGGAGATACCATCTCGATCATAATTAATCAGAAAAGAAAAGGCACCTGCCTGCGTCTTTTTAATGCAGGCATCTCTCTCTCTCTCTCTGGTTTGGACATCATGTCTGTCCTTCACCTGGTTAAACTCACAGATGAAGAGATAAGCGTGCACCCAGCTCAGCTCTTTCGGCTGGCACAGAAGCAGATGGCAAGATTAAGTGGGTAAGGGAGATGGGCTGTCTGCTCTGACCCGGCAGCGTTCTCCAGGGATATCAGCCCAGGTACCTACCCCAGGGCTGCCAGCGATCAAGGGAATCCTACCAGCTTCTCATTGGGCCGATGGAAACAGGCGATTAAGAGCATGACCCAGCACCGTGCTGGTCCGGGTCTCGACACTGGTAACTTGGCCCTTTAGACCTGAGCTGCCGGAACAGGGGTGAGTTTGAGGTGCCCAAGTTTTAATAAGCCCCTGGTGGGTGCCAGGCACAAACCAAAACATCTCCCTTTCACTCTTCACCACAACCCGCACAGTTGGGTTATTTCAGGAATAAGGGAAACAGCTCAAAAGGTGGGGTAACCTAACCAATACCACAGTTAGGGGTACAGAACCTAGAGGCAGGTCGAGTTCCATGTCACAAACCACCTTATCAAATTAAACACAGTAATGCAGAAAACAATGGTAGAGGGGGAGGAAGAAAGAAAATATTGCTTACATTTTAAATAACTATGAAGTCAGAGAACTAAAAAGTGGGGCAAAAGGATCTACCTTATTCTGAGGGTATGTCTAAGGCCATACTGATGTGACTTTTTCTTGTCTTAATTTTTGTGGTACTGGGGATTGAACTCAGGGGCATTCTACCTCTGAGCTACACCCTCAGTCCTATTTTATTTTTTATTTTGAAACAGGGTCTCCATAAGTTGCTGAGGGCCTCACTAAGTTGCTGAAGCTGGCCTTGAACCTGGATCCTCTTATCTCAGCCTCCCAAGTACAGGGATTACAGGCGTGGGCCACCACGCCTGGCTCAAGACATGACTTTTTTTTTTTTTTTTTTTTTGCGGTACTGGGGATTGAACCCAGGGGCGTTCTACCTCCAAGCTACTCCCCTGGCCCTATTTTTTATACTTTATCTTGAAACCAGGTCTCACGAAGTTGCGGAGGGCCTCACTAAGTAGCTGAGGCTGGCCAAGAACCCGGATCCTCCGGTTTCCGCCTCCCAAGTACTGGGATTAAAAGCATGCGCCACCACGCCCGGCTCAAGACATGACTTTTTAATGGTATAATTTAGTTTTCTAGGGAGCAGAGTACTACAAATGAAATTCATCTTGCAAATGAAGTGGGATTTTTCTCTTATTCTACTAACCTATCACACACACATTGCTGTCTAAGCTGGAGGTCAGAAGAAATAAAGAGGACTTGGTCGGAATAAATTTTAAAAAATCTCATCCTGCCACATGCTTGGAAAATAAATCCCAAAACATACTCTTAGATGATGTAATGAAATACAGTAAAATATAGAAAGCAGACAAGATAGAGATGACAAAGTCCAACGATCTTTGACAGAAAAAGGAGAGAAAAAAAAAAGAAAAGAAAGACAGAAAATAAAATTGAAGGTATGGAGAACTTTATTGAAAGAAAAACAGACGTCACTGTGGATAAGAAAATAAGCACCAAGCATACAACTGAACGAACAATTAGAAAAGCGTGCGCCATCCCTGTTCTGAAATCTAGGAAGCACCTAAATTATACAATTTTAAAATAATCATGAAGACACAAAAAGAGCCTATCCTCTCCCTTCCTGTGGAAAATACATGAGCTGTCATGTCTCAGGTCATTAACAGAAACAACCTCACCTTACAGCCTACGTTCCTTCTCAGCGGGGGCAGTACTACTAAATTAATGGTCTTCCATTCAGGCACAGAGCACAGGTATGTATATAGTACATAAATAACATATCTGTGGTATTAAAATTTCATGGTGGGGTGCCATTAGGTGGAAATATCTAAACAATATGTATTAGGTGGTAGTAAGAAGAGAAGCTGAGAAATACTGACTTATAGGAATTCTGACTGGGCTTTGCATTGGAAACGTAGCACAGAATTTTAAAACGTCTTCTCAAACTCACAGGGGTTACGGAAACCCGTGCTAAAAAAAAAGGAAAACTAGGCACACTTGGTGGCTCTTGGCAGGCGGCAGTAGAGAAAGGGGAAGTATTCTATAATACCCAAAGCAAAGAAAGAGAAAAGGTGCGTCTTCCCATGCGTTTAAGCACCAGAGGAGTCCTGGAGACACTAAGAAGTCATCTGCCCCTGAAAAAGGTGGCTTAAGTCGGGGAGCTACAAAACTGGCCTCCACCATTACCTCCTTCCTGGCCTCCGACTGCAGACTCCAGGAGCCTCCCCTCAGAGCATGCTGCGGCTGGAAGAGCCCAACTTACAGTGCGTGCCTGGCGCTGCTCCCCAAGACAGCAGCCTTTCTGAGACGCCATAGCACTAACCCAAACCCCCAGGCCCTGGGGCATGCCTAACTGTTTGGGGGTCTGCTGGCAGTGTCCCTGCCTCTCCAAAAGCTGTCCCGTCTAAGGCACCACAGGCAAAGGCAGGTGGTGCAGAAGGCACGGTGCGTCTCCCCGGGCCAGCCCCGGCCTCAGAAGAACTCAAACCAGCAGCGCGGGAGGCTGTCGCGGAAGAAGAAGGAGTATGCGTGGCAGCCCTGGCCGGCGCGCTGGTGGAGGAGCGCCCACAGCGAGTCGCCCAGCAGGACAGAGAGGGGCCGCGGGCGGTCACCTTCCAGCGGCTTCACGATCTGCAGCTTCTCGGGCAGGTAGGAGCGGCTGCTGAAGGACATGCCCGAGAAGCCGGTGAGCTCGGAGCAGCGCGAGTGCGTGCCCAGCGACATGATGCTCTCGGTGGGCGTCAGCGAGCCGCTGCGCAGCGCGCCCTTCTCCGCCAGCTCCCGCAGCTTGCGCTCCTGCTCCTCCTCGAAGAACCTGCGCTCCGACAGGTAGTTCTCCCTCCGCAGCGACAGCCGCCGCAGCGCCGTCTCCAGGTCGTGCGAGCCCGGCGTGCCCGGCGTGCCCGGCTTCTTGCTGTGCTCGTCGTGCCTGCAAGGAGGAGGCCGGCCGTGAGGACGGGCATGAAGGCCGGCTGCACGGTGGAGCCGGGAGGACAGCCGGGGAGGACAGCCCGGGGAGGACAGCTTCGAGGAAGACAGCTTGGGGAGGACAACTTGGGGAGGACTACTTTGGGGAGGATAGCTTGGGGAGGACAACTTGGGGAGGGCTACTTTGGGGAGGACAACTTGGGGAGGATTACTCTAGGAAGGATTACCACATGACAACAGAGAGGACAGCCTGGGGAAGACTGCCTGGTGATGCTAGCAAAAGTGATACTGGTTTTCATGCCTACTCCAGGGAGGACAGCCTGGGGAGGACAGTTTGGGGAGGACTACTTTGGGGAGGACAGCCTGGGGAGGACTACTTTGGGGAGGACAGCTTGGGGAGGATCACTTTGGGGAGGACAGCCTGGGGAGGACTACTTTGGGGAGGACAGCTTGGGGAGGATCACTTTGGGGAGGACAGCGTGGGGAGGACCACTTTGGGGAGGACCACTTTGGGGAGGACCACTTTGGGGAGGATTACTTTGGGGAGGATAACTTTGGGGAGGACGACTCTAGGAAGGATTGCTACATGACAACAGAGAGGACAGCCTGGGGAAGATTGCCTCGTGATGCTAGCAAAAGTGATACTGGTTTTCATGCCTTACTCCAGGGAGGACAGTCTGGGGAGGACAGCTGCATGATAACATCTTAAGGAAGATAGCTTGGGAGGACAGTCCGGGGAGGATAGATAGGGAGCACAGCTCCCCAGGCATCCTCTACATGCTGTGCACATCACTGAGGAAACCAAGACGGGCAGGTAAAATACAGGCGAGGAACGGGGAGAGGAATCCTGCCCCGAAGCACCACTTCCCTGTGGGTTTGGGTCGTTTTTCTCTTGGGGGTGCTCACTCTAGGGTAGAGGGAGAATTTGCATGTACGAAGTGCGGTTCACCCCTGAGGAGCGTCCCCCTCCAGAGATTTTGGTGGAGACCTCTACGGCCGCAGTGCTGGCTACGGCAGCCTCTGAGTTAAAGGAGTCGAGCGCTCAACTCTGGACAGATCCAGCTCTGACCAGGGAGCTTCCCAGAACTCTGACCCACCTGGTCCAGAGGAACCAAGTTCAGGAAATCAGAGGATAGGGGTGCGGGAGCAGGGTCTGCGGCTGGAGGACAAAGAGGAACTGCCCGCCGAGGAAGGCCCGCCCTGCAGACCGCTGGCACCTGGCTCCTGCACCCCACCTCCTGAAGCAAACGAGACAGCCAGAGTCCTCCTCAGCCTCCCCAACACCCAAGCTACAAAGGGGTTCACAAAACAAACGTCAGGAACTGCTGGGAAGGGATAGTCATGGATTCCCCTTTGGCATTTCACAGAAGAGCAGATGTTTTGCTATCAACTTGGTACTCCCTTCCTTCCTTCCTTCCTTCCTTCCTTCCTTCCTTCCTTCCTTCTTTCTCCTTCCACTGGGGATTGAACTCAGGGGCATTCTACCTCCAAGCTACACCCCCAGCCTTTTTGTTTGTTTGTTTGGAAACAGGGCCTCGCTAGGTTGTTGAGAGTCTAGCTAAATTTCTGAAGCTGTCCTTGAACCTGTGATCCTCCTGTCTCACCCTCCCAAGTACTGGGATTACAGGTGTGCACCACCACGCCTGGCTGTTACACCTCTTTCAACGGGTTAAAGTATCAGTGCGGAGGGAAGGAGAAGCTTGGGGGTTGGCGGAATGGACTTGAGGGGGGGAAGGTCTATGTTTTCCGGCTCATTCTTACTGCCTCCTCTCGTGACTTCTGAGCCTGTGGCTCGTCCATCTCACCTCTCCTCTCCCCCAAACATAGCCCTACAGGACTCCCAGGCGCTCACCCCAGGTCAGCTGCCTCCGTTTCCAAGATGATACTGTTGGTCTTGTTATCCAGGACGACGTTGCCGACGTCGCTGCCGTAGAAGCTGGACCGGGGGGTGCTGACGCAGCTGGACAGCAGGGAGTTCATGGCGGAGGACTGGTTGGAGCCAGGGATGTTCATGGGGGAAGGGGTCAGCGACCGCTGCTTGACAACCTGGTTGATGTTTCTCACCGTCTCGAAGACGCGCTTCTGGTGACTGGAGAGAAGGTACAACATCCATGGGTAAGCAAATGCAGAAAGACCTGGGGGGAAGACCCCCCAAAAATGACCGGGTGAGGGGCCAAAGGGCATCTGGCCTCCAAGCGCCCCCAAGCATCTGCTATCATTCTGTGCCTTCCAGTTCTATCTTTCCTCTTCTCTCTTTTCATCCTTTCCCCTTCCTTCCTTCCTTCCTTCCTTCCTTCCTTCCTTCCTTCCTTCCTTCCTTTCTCCCTCCCTCCCTCCCTCCCTCCCTTTCTTGGGATTGAACCCAGGAGCGCTCTACCTCCAAGCTACACCCCCAGCCCTTTTTATTTTTTCTTTTGAAACAGGTTCTTGCTTAGTTGCTGAGGGTCTCCCTGAGTTGCTGAGGCCAGCTTCAAACCTGCGATCCTCCTGTCTCAGCCTCCCAACTACTGGAATTACGGATGTGCGCCACCGCACCTGGATCCTTCCACATATTTCTTAGGGCGGTGGGTGCCTCCTTCACAATGTGGAATCGGAAGGCTCAGCCCACTGAATCCAAGACTCTAGTGCGCTGCTGTATTCTAAAGGTGATGCTAGCAAAAGCGATACTGGTTTTCATGTCCCTAAGGCTGGCCGGGGGGGACCGTAGTGGTCACCGTTGGTGTCTAAGGCCCCCGCATTGCTAGCGTTGGACAGCGCAGCTCCCAAGGGAGCCTCTGGGGGCTCGGAACCGTGCACCCTGGCCGTACGTGATGTCTGGAGACTCGGGCTCTTCCAGCTGCAGCTCCTTGCGCATCGTTCCCTCGATCTCCGCAGCCAGGGAGTCCTGGGGAAGCCAGAACACACGGGCCAGGTGAGTGGCAACTCAGAGGCTGTGTCTCTAAGAGGCTGGGTGGCACAGGAGAGTGCACTGAGGCATCGGAGCCCACAGACCTCCCGTGGCCCTCAGGGTGACAGCATTCTCCATGGTTAAGGATCCTGGCTGGGCAGATGCAGCCCAGGCCCGGACATGGCGGCAGCATCAGGCCCTAACTAACAGGCGGCTGAGCGGCTAAAAGCAAACCCTGAGTGCTTGCCTTGGCCAATCCATGCAGCTGCCCCTGCGGCTACGGGAGGGACAGGGCGGTACGTTCAGATTGGCGGGGACAGGTGAATTTGCAGATACCTCCAACTTATGAATGGTTGGCTGTGACATCACAGCCGGCACGGGCCACACTGAGTTACTGTCCTCCCAGCCTGCAGGGTCTGCTGCGGCCTGGGCTCACCCAGGCCAGATCAAGGCTCCTGGGCAGACACTCCCACTACCCAAAGCCACCCTGGTGCCGTACTTGAGAGACGTCTCGATGGAGCACGACCTGGGTCACGTGCTGTCACTTCTGGGCCTCCCAAAAGAGAAGTCCCTCTCCCCACCAACTAGCCCACCAACTTTTTTGTATTGTTTTGTTTTGTTTTGTTTTTGGCGGTACTGGGGATTGAACCTAGGGGCAGTCTACCTCCGAGCTACACCTCCAGCCCTATTTTTTGTTCTTTATTTTTTTTTTTAACTTTTTATGTTCATTTATTGGTGCATTGTAAATTATAATTATACATTTTGATATATGTCAGGGTATGAACATCATACATGCACACATTGCACATTTAGCCCTCCCTCCAATCCCTTGTTCTTTATTTTGAAACAGGATCTCACTAAGTTGCGGAGGGCCTCACTAAGTAGCTGAGGTTGGCCGCAAACCCAGATCCTCCTGTCTCAGCCTCCCAAGTACTGGGATGACAAGCGTGCGCCACCATGCCCGGCTTGCCCATCAGCTTTTAACAACCTGCTCCGGAAAGGCATGATTCCTGTGGCCACTGGGAAGCTCGCATTTCTTCCCAAGCAGACACCAGACACGAAAGTCCTTGCTAGTTTTCTGAGCAGCTGTTATTATTCATCAGAAGTGCCTGATGAGCACTGGGGAGGGAGGATGCTGAGGCAGGGCAATCCCGAGAGGAGGGCTAAACCAATGCTACCCAGCAGAACTTCCTGCAGCGCTGGACCGTCCTCTGCCTGCCCCACAGGAGTGAGGGCCGCTGGCCAGAGCTGGCTGCTAAGCCAGCGTGATGAACTCACTCCTTAATCCTGCTTAACTGTAACGGATTTAAATTCACACAGTCGCTCGTGGCCAGTGCTTCCCAGCGGGCAGTGCGCAGGTCGGGCAGGGGGTCAGCCCCAGGGCCCGTAGTCTGTGGGAACACTCCAATGTGAGATTGGAACCAGGTGCAGAGACTCCGGGGAGCCAGCAGGAAGCCCCGTCAGTGGAGGGCAAATGGGCTCATCTTCAATTCTTACAAATACGCCATTTCTTTTGTGTGTGTGTGTGTGTGTGTGTGTGTGTGTGTATGTGTGGTACTAGGGATTGAACCCAGGGGCATTCTACCTCTGAGCTACACCCCCAGCCCTATTTTTTGTTCTTTATTTTGAAACAAGATCTTGCTAAGTTGCGGAGGGTCTCACCAAATAGCTGAGGCTGGCCGCGAACCCAGATCCTCCAGTCTCAGCCTCCCAAGTACTGGGATTACAAGCGTGCGCCACCACGCCCGGCTCAAATATGCCATTTCATTTTGCAATTATCACCCACAGGTTGCCAGAGACAGAAGCCCGTGGTGGAGGTGCTCCCCAGATAAATCTGAGGTCCCCCGAGGCCAGCAGATTTTTTTAATACTATTATTCACCATAGAGTTTATATTCAGAGTTCCGCATAAGAGAGAGGAAGGGACTTTTGTATACTTGAAGAAAAATGAGGTATCAAATTATTCATTTCAGCCAGGCATGGTGTCACACGCCTGTAATTCCAGTACTTGAGAGGCTAAGACAGAAGGATTGCAGGTTCAAGGACAGCCTCAGCAAGTAGTAAGACTCTCAGCAACCTAGCAAGACCTTGTTTCAAAATAAAAAATGCTGGGGATGTAACTCGGTTCAAACCCCAGTACCACCAAAGAAAAAAACAAAACAAAAACCTCCTAATTTCAAAACCATGCCTGGGTAGAGTCACAAACAGACCCTGTGACGTTTTTTGGCTATGACCCCCTCCCCTCTGGCAGGCCACTGGAAGCCTGTGAACCTCCTCTTAGAAGGACTATTTTTTAATGAAAAATAATTAGAATTATAAAGACAAGCTATTAACTTATGCATATATCTGGCTTTGGGACTGTTGAGTATAATTTTGATGTGGAGATTAATATCGCTGCTATATTTTTTTTTTTTTTTTGCGGTACTGGAGATGGAACCCAGGGGCATTCTACCTCCGAGCTGCACCCCCAGCCCTATTTTTTTTATTCTTTATTTTGAAACAGAGTCTCACTGAGTTGTGGAGGGCCTCACTAAGTAGCTGAGGCTGGCCGCGAACCCGGATCCTCCCGTCTCAGCCTCCCAAGTACTGGGATGACAAGCGTGCGCCACCACGCCCGGCTCAACATCGCCGCTATTTTGAGGCACCTGGGACAACTGGATTGTGCTATGCAAACACCTGTAATTGCTACTGACGACAGACACAGATAGTGCTGGCATCACTGTGGCCTGTCGCTTACCGCCACACAGGAAGGAAATACTAAATACAGTGAGGGATGGGTAAAAACAAAAGACATCGTCTTCCCTCAAAATTTCACAGGAATTCTATGCGTGGGTCCCAGGTGAAGAACTCCTGCTATATGGCGAAAGAACAGGGAACATCACTGGGCAAAACCTGCCACTCACTGCTGTATTCTCAGTTAGAATGGCAGGGAGCAAAAGAGACAGATCTGGGCGCTCTGCTCCTGAAACACAGGCGTGGTGCAATCTTTCGACTGCTTTAAATACGTCTAATGCATAATGCAGGGCGTAATGCAGCCATCTTCAAGAACTGGGCTTGCCAAGCGCTACAGAAAAAGGCTAACAAACGCTTTCCTTGAGCACAGAGGCAAGCCGAGACTCCCTCCAGGAGAAACTCGAGTGCGTGCTTACGATTCAACTTTTCTCACACAATGGTATGGTTTCCAAGGACAGACTTGTCCTTGAGAGGCGGGAAGGCAGTGAGGAGATTCCTAGGAGCCCACAAGACAAGATGACCCCGGGAGCTCACGGCACCGGCGGAGAAGCCAGGAAGAAGGGAAACCCCAGGCAGCAGCCTGCAGAACTACAGAGGCCAGTGTCGGGGGGCCGCAAGCAGCTACTTGGGGACAGAATATTCTTTGTCACTTTTACTGGGGTTCCTGGCCATCACTGGGTCACCCACCTCCCCCTTGTAAAGCTGACCATGCTATCAATCAAGATTTTTTTTTTTTTTTGCAGTACTGGGGATTGAACCCAGGGGGATTCTACTTCCCAGCTCCACCCCTAGCCCTATTTTTTATTATTTATTTTGAAACCGGGTCTCACGAAGTTGCGGAGGGCCTCACTAAGTAGCTGAGGCTGGCAGCAAACTGGGATCCTCCGGTCTCAGCCTCCCAAGTACTGGGATTACAAGTGTGCGCCACCACGCCCGGCCCGGCTCCAAGATTTTAAGAGAGAGGGAGAAAGTTGTAACCTAACTTTAATATGTGAAAGCAAAGATGAGAGATCAGGGTTAAGGAAAACAGGGCTCACAATGAAGAGTGGGGGTTGGGGACAGTGTCTGTGGGGTCACAATGAAGGGGAAAGGGAAACAGCCCCCAAGGAAGGGCACTATGAGAAGAGACCAGATTTTGTACACATTTATGCAGCCAGCCCCTCCTATCTCATCTAGTGGAGTTTCTTTCAAAGGCTTTTCCCGAGGCAGAGAGAATCTGGTGTTTCATCAAATCTTAAAGCCCGGGCCGGGCGTGGTGGCGCACGCTTGTAATCCCAGTACTTGGGAGGCTGAGACCTGAGGATCTGGGTTCGCGGCCAGCCTTAGCTACTCAGTGAGGCCCTCCGCAACTTCGTGAGACTCGGTTTCAAAATAAAGTACAAAAAATAGGGCCGGGGGTGTAGCTCGGAGGTAGAACGCCCCTGGGTTCAATCCCCAGTACCGCAAAAAAAAAAAAAAAAAAAAAAAAAAAAAACAAAGCCTGACTGCTATGGGGTTCTGGGTAGCTCATTCTTCAAGCCAGCTCTCCATCATGTGTCCATCCAACCATATGCACAACTCTATTAAGCATCCGCAGTTCCGCAGCATACAAAGTGATGTGCTTGGTTCAGAGTATTAAAGAGAGAGGGAGAGAGGGGAAAATCACAAATAAGACATGGCCCCCACCTTCAAGAGGCCTTAGTCTAATAGAAGATAAAGTAGGTCAGCTCATTACCCTATAACCAAGTGTCATTTGGGGATGACCAACCGAGGGACTTAGCCCTAGGACTGCCCAGCTTCCACAGGGTGATTAACCTCCTGGGAAAACCCTTCACCACCACCCTCCCCAAAGCCGAAACACCCAACAATTCAGGCCAGGCCTAAAGAAGTAAGATCATGGGAAAATAATATGAAAAAGTAAAAATGCTTTACAGATGGCAGACACTGAAAGCCACCAAGGGAATGATTAATAAGTCCACAAAGAACCAGCAGGATGGTACGGGCACTTCCAGAACTCTGGATGCACTGTGAGACTCACATAGCACGTGCTGCCGTCAGGTCAGGTTGAGTTACCCCTAACTCAACCGAGTTCCTAGCAAGTTCATCTTTTAATGGCCGGAGTGGGAAAGACAACAGATTTAGAGGAATGGAAAACAGAACCTCTCTGTCTTATGCAGTGACGGAGCCACCAGCTGGGCTCACGGGTCCTGGAATTGGGTCCAGATCCAAACTGCAAAATGGGAGGCTCACTGGAAAGGCTCGGCTGCGTGGGCAGAAGGTCAGACACCGCAGCCCCCAACCCCGAGGGCCCCACGGCCTGCAGGAGGGAAGAGGGGTGCTGGGCGGGAGGAAAGCTCACCATGGGAAACAGCCCCAGCGAGTGGTAGCGCCGGGACGTGGTGTTGGGCATGGTTTTGTTCCGGAGGTTCTTCAGCTCTTCCTGCGCCTCGTGAAGCATCTCCATGCACTCCGCGTACTTGTCTTCCAGCTCGCGCAGCTGCGGGGAGCCAGGAAAGAAACACAGGGTCAGGACCGGGCAGCACCTCGTATGCGTGCACGTGCCGCCCGCCCGCCTGCCTGCCCGAGAGCCAGAAACACACACGCAGCCCAACCCAGTGCCTGGTGGAAGCGGCTGCCCGTGGGCCTGGGGCCAAACAGCAGAGGCCCCGAGGCTTGTCTTTTCTTTCACTTGGGGCAAGCCTACAGACTCTGAGCTCCTGACATACAAACGATGGGCAAGGCTGATAAAACAATTTTCTTTTTTTTTTTTTGCGGTACTGGGGATTGAACGCAGGGGCATTCTACCTCCATGCTACGCCCCTGGCCCTATTTTTTATACTTTATTTTGAAACCGGGTCTCACGAAGTTGCAGAGGGCCTCACTAAGTAGCTGAGGCTGGCCACGAACCCGGATCCTCCGGTCTCCGCCTCCCAAGTACTGGGATTATAAGCGTACGCTACCACGCCTGGCTCCCTAGCCCTTTTTATTTTTATGTTTTTGAAAAAGGATCTTGCTAGGTTGCCGAGAGCCTCACTAAGTTGCTGGGTATGGTTTTGAACTTGAGATGCTCCTGTCTCAGCCTCCCAAGTACTGGGATTACATGTGTGCGCCACCACGCCCGGCTCAAGCTGTGTCTCTGGGCTGTGTCACAGCCGTTCACACAGGAAAGCATTTATTAGCTGCTGGCATGGACCAGGCCCTGGGCTGGTGTGGGACCCAGCCTCCACGCACTCATTACCAGCAGGCACAGAAGCAAGGCACAAGTGACATTAAAGACAATATAGAAACAGTGCTCGTGATGCACGTGCCCAGAGCCTGTGAAGGGAGGCTGATCCTCCTGTACCAGTTCCAGAGGCCCTGCAGAATCGGGGCCGAGACACCCACCTCGGCCGTGAGCTGCCGCTGCGCGTCCTTGGCGGCCCCCAGGTGCTGAACCAGCTCCTCGTTTTCCACTGCACACTAGAACGAGGCAAAGGGAAAAGTCATCTTCTCTTCTAAGATACTCAGAGAAACCCAACTTTCCCCTCTTGTTAACTCGTCTCTTAGAATCTCATCCCCTCACTACAAGAGCATGTGCATCTTACACCCGAGTAAGATCTTGTCTTTTCTGTAATTTTGAAGACAAAGTCTTTCCTATGTCCATATTTGTTTTCTATAGCCCGACCCCCTACCTCCAAAGGATGGCTGCCCTCCGGAAGTATTTCTTTCTTTCTTCTCCTTATTCCAGAAACATCTCATCTCTGGCTTACAGCAAAGGCCTTGTATGAGAAACTAAACTGGTTTCTACTGCAGAACATACCCAGTACACTGAATCCAAACAAATAGTAGCTGGATGATCAATAAGTTCAAGTCCAGAACGCCAGAGCTACAGCATCTTAATGAATTCTATTAATTTGTAGATTATTCTCAGGAGATAAGGGGTCATGAATAAGACTCCTTGACCATTCAGGGCAATTCTTTTTGGTATGTGTGTGTAGTACTGGGGTTTGAACTCAGGGGCATTCTACCTTTGAGCTACACCCCCAGCACTTTTTATTTTGAAACACGGTCTTACTAAGCTGCTGAAGCTGCCCTCGAACCTGTGATCCTCCTGTCTCAACCTCCCAAGCACTGGGATTACAAGTGTGCACCACCAGGCCCGGCTGCAAGTTTTTTTCTTTTCTTTTCTTCACTGAATGCACTAAGTTTTTTCTCAAAAGGGGCAGCGTGCACACTACTAAAGCCTCTTCCATGGCAACTGCCCCTTCCCGCCTCAGGACCACCAATGTCATATCAGCCAGAGAAGCAGCCTTACGGCTTTGGCCTTTTTCTGCAAGTCGACAATCTGCGACAGCAGGTGCGTGATCTCCTCTTGCTGGCGGGCGGCATCTTCTGTCTTCTTGGCCAGCTCCTCTGAGATGCTAGCAATCTGCACGTTGGCATCCCCTTTGACAGCGAAACGACAGTCACAAGAGAGAATCAGAGAACCGCACACGCAGACCGGAGGGCGCAGCTTCTTAGAGGTTTGCACACGGAAACCCACCTCTATAGAGAGGGGCGGAACGGGTGCGTGAAGAGGGAACTCAGGGTCCCTTTTCCTAGCTGGAGAAGCAAAGGGCTCCTACAGGGCTTCGCCAGTTACGAGAGGGAATGCAGCCTTGTCCTGGGCTCGGGGTAGGGGTCCCACCCCACCGCTCAAGGCTGTCTCCCCAGAGCAAATCAGGCAGGCTCGGGAATGAGTCAGAGGGCACCCAGCACACGTGGGGCCTCTGCCCAAATACCCACATTCCATGCGTGAACAGATCCGGGTTCCTAGCAGGAAGCCCGCTGCACCCCGCTCTAGAAAGGCCTCTCGCCGACACACAGCTGCATTCCCTTTGATTTTCATTCATATTCAGAACCCCAGCCCATTGCACTGGACTTGAACACGGGGAGCGTTTCCTTTACTTAGAATTTTGCTGGAACGCAAACTATTCTGTGCGTCCTTTTATCTTACCCTGTAAACCTATAATGGGAAAAACGGAGGGAAGTTCGTATTTGCAAAACGGAGAGATCTGGCCTTCGTTTTTCACCAATCAAACTAGCAGCAAGCAGTGTTTCTACATCCCCAACCCAGGTTTCTGTATCAGAGCCTCGCTTAGATGTGAAATAATCCTAATATTCCAACAGGAAGCCAAGATTAAAATCCAACGTCCATCTCAGCGAGGACCTGAGATAACGTACGGCCGACAACCTGGCACCCTGTTTATAAATGGTGGGGGGGTGCCACACGCAGAGACCGCAGGGCATCGAGGGCGACACAGCTCCTGGGCCATGATGGCGGCAGACGCGAGAGTCACGCGGGGCTGGAGGGTGCTGGGACTCACTCAGCTCCTTCACGCAGTCGTTGACCAGCTGCTGCTCCTTCTCCTCGTAGGTGATGGTCTCTGTCTTGAGCTGGCAGGCCTGTGGACAGGGCTCAGGTCAGAGCCCAGCTGTTGTCACCCTGGGCAGGGCTGCGGCATGGAGCAGCACAAGCCTTCCCTTGCCCTTCACCCTCAAGTGCAAAAAGTCAATCTGAGTTCCTTGCTTACTAATGCAGGGTCTCAAAGCAGAACACTGAAAATGTGTACCACCAGGGGGCGCCACGTGAAGCATCAGCACAAGAGCCATACACCAGGCACTGTTAAAACCTAGAAGCTAGCTGGGCGTGGTGGTGCACACCTGTGACCCCAATATGTGGGAGGCTGAGACAGGAGAATCACACCTTTGAAGACACGCTGTAACCATGGCCATTCCCACCAGATAAGGCCCACAGGGCCACCACCCTGCCAACGGGGACCAGGCCAGGGAGCACTTCACCTCCGATCGAAGTACGACGTTCTCCTCCTCCAGGTCCTTCAGCTTCTTTTGAAGAGAATCCAAGTGGAAGTAGTTCTGGACCGAGGAAGACGATTCATTCCTCTTCAGCCTGGGAGAGAGAGCACGCGGGCTCACCATCCGGGGAGGGAGCCGTCTCTACCGCCACCTGGCCACCTCCGTGCAGCCCCAGGAGAGCTGCCCTAAGAGAGCTCACGGGACTCGCAGTCCATCAGACAGACTGCTCCCCAGCACCCCAACATGCAGACTGGCCTCCACTTCTGACCCTTGTCCCAACCCTCTGCCCACAGTCTGCTGTTGCCATGTGTTCAGGGGAGTCAACTCTACTTAAAGCCAACACAATTCCTGGATACCTGGGAGCTTAGCAATAACAGTGCACTTCTATGTGCTCAGTAAGCACTGTTTTATGTACTCTGCATGTATTATCTCAACTAATGCACAGAACTCTGACCCATGTACTATTAATAGCTCCATTGTACAAGCAGGGGAAGAACACACAGAGGTTATGTAATGTGGCCAGGCGCTCTAGAACTCACGCTCCCTGCCTAGGGGACTCCAAGGATATCAACAGCAGCCCGTGCTCTGGACTCCAGAAACAGCCCTCCCTCCGCTGACTCACGGGGTTGAGCAGACAGACTCGGGCTCACTCTCCTCCGCAGCGCTGGTGTAGAACTGCAGCAGCTCATCCTTCATAGACAGTTCATGGCGGAGCTGAGAGACCTGCACAGACAGAGCCCGGGCCCGTTGCTCGCTTTCTGAAAACTGATCACATCCTCCTCACTCTCAAACACTTATGCTACGGGACCAACTCCCCACTGAAAGCGACGGATGAATTGATTTTGTGCCACTCAAAGAAATAGGGTTTCCAAGAGTTGAGTGTGATTCCATTTAAGAAAAACATAAGCCATCACTTGGGGCAGGAAGCTGACAGCCATCAGCGAAGACGTGGGCGGCGAGAATCACAGGGCCCCGACCATGAACACAGTCAGCCATCTTTTTTGGTTTGTTCTACACACACACAGTTATACTGCAATGGCGAATTGGGCATTCTCCGGCTGCCCACATCCACCTGGTCAGCAGACCCTGCTCACTCTGTGCACTTCCGTCAATTGTGGAGAGTCTGCGTGGCATACTCTGGACTTTTGGGGGACAAGGCTATAGCTGGCCGTCACGCCCAGCCTACCCAGGTGACAGGGCACTGTGGGCCTGCTAAGGACTGTGCAGACCTTAGCGACCTGTCCAGGCTGTAGGAGGAAGGAAGAAGCAACAGGATGGCATCTTCCCATCTCCAGAAGTCTCCAGAGCGCGCTGGCCCAGGGAGGGCCTTTCGATGCTGTCTCCCCAGCCCTGGCCACCATGGCCGCAGCTCCTCACCTCCTCCCTGATGTGCTCCACCTGCTCCTCCAGAAGCTCGTTCCTCTCTGTCAGGGTCTTGTTCTTCTTCAGCAGCGACTGGCCGATGCGAGCAGCCAACTCCAAATCCCGCTCTTTCTGCAAAAAGCAAGAGGGAGAAGAGGGACTCAGAACGCCCTGCGTCCCGAGGGAGACCGCGGGACTCGCTGTCAAAGGGGGGAAGCAAGGGCACGGGGAATTACCGAGCAGTAATAATTCACCATCCGTGTCGGCATCGCGTGCCTGTTAAAGAGGGGTGACCTCGACCCACAAGCGCGCAGCGTGACGCAGACACCGAGCGGCCCGAGGAGAGGCCGGAGAGCCGGTGCCAACCAACCTGCGCTCCTACACGGAGAAAACGCTTCCAAGCACGCCTTAGTAGCAGCCTTTGGCGTTTGTGCAGTCCTTGATAATGTATCTACGCCTGAGGGTGGGGCTGATAACTGCAGGGCCCGGCACAGGAAGCACCCAGTAACCCTTTGTTGAATGAATGAATGAATGAATGAATGAAGAAATTCTAAAGCTGCACACTGGCACCGGGAGGCGCAAAGCTCCTTCTTTTTGCCTCATATGAAACAAAAACCTTTAAAGTCACTCTGAGACACAGCTACACCTGTGTTTGTTGTTTTGTTTTGTGGCTTAGGAAAAAGCTACTTGGGCTTTATTAAAAGTGAACAACAGCCGGGCGTGGTGGCGCACGCTTGTAATCCCAGTACTTTGGGAGGCAGAGACTGGAGGATCCGGGTTCACGGCCAGCCTCAGCTCTCTCTCTCTCTCTCTCTCTCTCTCTACCTAGTGAGGCCCTCCGCAACTTCATGAGACCCGGTTTCAAAATAAAGCATAAAAAAATAGGACTGGGGGTGTAGCGCGGAGGTAGAACGCCCCTGGGTTCAATCCCCAGTGCCGCAAAAAAAAAAAAAAAGTGAACAACGAACTTTCAACAAGCAGAGATAGTGCACAGAAACGGCCTACTTCTGAAACGCGTTCAGAAACCGGGAGGCCGAGACAGGAGGACCGCAGGCTCAAAGCCATCCTCAGCTACTTAGTGAGGCTGTCAGTAACTTAGCGAGACCCTGGTTCCAGAGAAAAAACAAAATAGGGCTGGGGGTGGAGCCTGGAGGTAGAATGCCCTTGGGTTCAATCCCCAGCACCAAGAAAGAAAAAAAGAAAAGAGAAGAAAAAGAAAAGACAAGACATCCAGAACACAGGATTTTCCCACAGTTGGTTGATGGCGGCGACTATACAGCACGGGGCAGAGAGAAATCCTGGGTGGCACAGAAAGTCACACTGCCTCCTCCGGAAGACAGACGTCCCCGACATTGGACAGCGCCTTCTCCAAACGCAGGCTTGGCCATTGCCACAGGCTCCACCCTGGCGCTGGGGTTGGATTCCACCTGCTCTCTTTAAGGTGGGGTGGCAGGGGAGGGGTGCGCTGGGAAGTGGCATCACTTTAGAAGTTTATACTAATTACTGTGATCACCTGGTGTTTTAAAAAGCACAGGCGTGAGTCGGGTGTGGGGGCGCATGCCTGGAATCCCAGTACTTGGGAGGCTGAGACAGAAGGATTGCAGGTTCGAGGACAGCCTCAGCAACTTAGTGAGGCTGTCAGCAACTTAGTGAGACCCTGTTTCCAAATAAAACTAAAATAGGGCTGGGGGTGGAGCTTGGAGGTAGAATGCTCCTGGGTTCAATCCCCGGTACCACAAAAAATAAAATAAAATAAAATAAAAAGCACAGACACATGTGGTTTGGGGTAGGAAAAAAGTCGGGGAGGAGTCTAGGTTCTGATTCAACAGCAGCTATGCACGACCCACGTGGCCTGAGGCCCTGGGCTTCCCCAGGGTTCATCGGATACCCTATAGATTGGTTTTTCCAGGCCACAGGTCATAACCCATAGAAGGGTTGATACATCATTTTAGTAAAAGTAACTAGCGTTTTGCTTTAAATGAAAAACAACAGCACAAAATTGAAAATACCAAAGTGTGTTTATGGGATAAGGTTATTTCACGGTTAACGTTCGTCTATTTCATACTTACCTATGTGAGTCCTGGGCTACAACCTAAGACCATTCCTTTCTTTTCTTTTTCTGTTTTCTTTTTTCTGTACTGAAAGGATGAACCCAGAGACATACTACCTCTGAGCTATACCCCCAACCCTATTTTATTTTTTATTTTGAAACAGGGTCTTGCTAAGTTGCTGAGGCTGGCCTTGAACCTGCGATCCTCCTTCTCAGCCTCCCAAGTACTGGGATGACAGGTGTACATCACCATGCCTGGCTGACACATTCCTTCTTTTCCTTTCTGGTGCTGGCGAAGGAACCCAGGGCCAAGCACGGGCTGTGCTCCTGAGCCAAACCCCAGCCCCTCCGATGCGTTTCTCACGTTTGAGTCTCCAGGTGAGCCGTCCCATGCTAAGCTGGGTGCAACAGTTTGCACATCCCCGGGCCCCGATTCCCTCGTCTGTTTAATGGGCACATGGGGGCAGGCAGCTGACACAGCCTTGAAAACATCTAGCTTTGTGACTTACCGAGTTGTGCGATGAAAGGAATAAGCCTTTTATTTCTAACAGCTAACATGCCCATTGATTGACTCCTAGCCACAGAGACTGCGCTCAATTACACGCACAGCACCCGAGGTCACCGCACAGCTTGGGGGAACTTGAGTCCTCAGTGTCCCAGAAACCAGCTGGCGTCGCATCAAGTGAGCTGCAAACACCCTTGGCTCACGCCTACACCTGACACTTCTCCATCCTTCCCTCACTAGCTGGAAACTCGGGCCACGTGGAAAGGGCCCTCCTAGGGGGACATGGGGACAGCAGGACTCTGCCCAATCCATGGAGATGCTCAGCTCTGTGCACACATCTCCGCTGTCCCCAATGTCTGTCATTCCTCAGACTCAACAGTTGTGCTTATCTGGTACCGAAAGGAAAGGAGCCCGTGAGGAAACCCGCAGGGAATTTGAGTGTCCAGGGCGGACTCCAAACCAGCCCCCGGTCCCATCGGTTTCAGCTGACACTCGACCAACACTACTACACCCAGTCCACCTCCCTGCGGAAGCGAGGTTTCCACCAACCTAACTAGTCTATCAAATTTCTCCACTGGAACGAGCTCGTAGACTGAGTGTCCAGCAAGTGCTTAATTAATGCTCATTCGCTCGCTCCCCCACTCCCTGCTCTGCATGGCCTGCGTGCATCCCCGCGCTCCCCGCGCTCAGCTCGGCGAGCACAGACGCTCTGCACACCCTGGCCACGCCACATCGCGCATGCGCATTCTACTGCAGACAGACTGAGCAAAACCTAGGATGCTGAAGCGAGGCGCTGCCAGAGCCCCTGCGGGGTGAGGAAAGGCTTCCCAGGCCAGAGCCCAAGAGGAAGGGACAGCAGGGGAGGGAAGCCAGCCCGCGGAGCAGTGAGCCCTGCAGGGAAGCCCTTTGCCCTACAGTCACATCGCACGCTCCCTGCCCGCCTCCTGCCCCCCTGGCCCCGCTGAGGGTGGCTCTCACCAGTTCTACACTGGCCAGCTAACCTTGACAGTAAATTGTAAAGAACATTCTCTGCTGGAGAAAAAGAAAGAAGCTATAGTAAAGATATTTATGGCTGAAATAAAACGTTTACAACGTTATTGTAATGTCTCTAGTCCTTCCTCTCTAGTTTTACTAAGGCACCAGGATCGCTGAGTTTCTCTTTGAGAGTTATAAGAGTGAAAAAAAAACCAGATGTGGAAGTGCACACTTGTAATCCCAGTACTTGGGAGGCTGAGACAGGAGGATTGTAAGTTCAAGGCCAACATCAGCAACTAAGTGAGGCTCTGTTTCAAACTAAAAAATAAGCGCCGGGTGTGGTGGCGCACGCTTGTAATCCTAGTACTTGGAGGCGGAGACAGGAGGATCTGGGTTCACGGCCAGCCTCAGCTACTTAGTGAGGCCCTCCACAACTTAGTGAGACCCGGTTTCAAAATAAAGTATAAAAAATAGGGCTGGGGGTGTAGCTCAGAGGTAAAACACCCCTGGGTTCAATCCCCAGTACCGCAAAAAAATAAATAAATAAATAAAAAATAAAAAGGGCTTGGGGTGTAGTTGGGAGGCAGAATGCCACTGGGTTCAATCCCCAGTACCAAAAAATTAATTAAATTAAATTAAATAATAAAATTAAAACCCTCCCATTTCTTCTAACCAGTCAACATAATTAAATATTTATTTCAAAATTTGGGAAAACAGCTATGAAATGACCACTGGATTAAACCACAATGAGAATAAGACATTACAAATAAATAATTTAGGCCCTTGGAAATAAGCTATAAGAAGCATGGGTCCTCGTTCCTCTGGGAAATGAGGCGGGAGGGGGCGCTGGCTCGAACTCACCCTGCTCCCTCTTTTTTTTTTTTTTGCAGTACTGGGGATTGAACCCAGGGGCATTCTACCTCTGAGCTACACCCCCAGCCCTATTTTTTATTCTTTATTTTGAAACAGGGTCTCACTAAGTTGCAGAGGTCCTCACTAAGTAGCTGAGGCTGGCCGCGAACCCAGATCCTCTGGTCCCAGCCTCCCAAGTACAGGGATTACAAGCATGCGCCACCACGCCTGGCTCTGCTTCCTCTTTTGAGCCAGGCTTTGCTTTAAAGACTGCAACATGGTCTCAGCCCTTATCCGCTGCGCTGGCTGGCGCATCCCCTGGTGAGGAGAGCCTGCCTCCCTCCCTCCGCAGCTGACTCATTCATTCACCAATTTTAGGATGAGAAGCATGAGTGAGGGCCAGGGGATTGCGCTTCTGTAATGGGGAGGAGGGGAGCTTCGCCCAGAGGTACATTCCCGACAGCAGCGCGCTGGGGCAGAATCGTCTTCCCCTTACAACCCGGAGCACGCCCTCACACACCAAGGGTGTGCTTCAGCATGCTGTGCAAGACCCCGAGACCCGCGTGACGGGTCAGGTGTGCAAACCAATGCCAAGGAGAAGAGGAAAAGCCGAACACGGTGTGGCTGTCACCTGACTGGGGCAGCCAGCCTGTAGCCAGGAGAGCCGACCGGTTCCACAGAAAAGCAATAAACTCTGCTGTGATTCTTATCAGGGCGAGAACAAAATAGCACACCTAGAACACAGAAACACACACAAGACGACCCCCTTTAAAAGAAAACCAGCAGGGGACAACGGAAAACCATGTGGAGACGCGGCCCTGCCAATACTCTTTCCAGCAATTCAATTTTTGAAAAAATGAGACCCTACTCTATATGGTGGGTGACGCTCAGGAAATTAACGGGGAGATAATTCTGGATACCTGAGATCTGCATAAAAAGCTCCAGGTCTCTGCTCCAGCAGAGAGAAGGGCTGAGCCCTGGGGAGCATCACCCAGCACTGACAGCTCAGGCGCGCCACAGCCAAGGACTGCAGCAGCGCACACCTTGGGGACATCTAGCAGGGACCAATCAGGGGAGCAGGCGCGCCTGCAATAGGGCAGCAGTGGCCACCCAGAGCAGCAATGACCACCCCGGGGGCGGCAGTGTACACCCAGGGCCGGCAGCAGCTGGGTCACATTTCCAAGTAAAAACATCACACTGCCAATCAATAAACTCTATTATCAAAGACTAAACATGACCTCCACAAGCAAAGGTCCCGTGCATGGCTAAAGGCCAGGGTCGGAAAGCTGCAGGTAATTTTGGTGTCTGTCCCTCAGATTCAGGTTCCTTTGCTATAAAATAGAGAGAAAGCAGTATCTACTTCTGAGAGCTACTGTAGAATTAAAGAAACGACTTGGGGACAACATGTGGCTTTAAACCCAGCTTTGCCCTAATGAAAAGCATGATGACAGCCGGGTGTGGTGGCGCACAACTGTAATCATAGTACTTGGGAGGCTGAAACAGGAGGATCGCAGGTTTGAGGACAGCCTCAGCAAGTAGTGAGACTCTCATCAGCCTGGCGAGACCGTTTCAAAATAAAATAAAAATAGGGCTGGGGGTGTAGCTCAGAGGTAGAATGCTCCAGGGCTCAATCCCCAGTACCATAATAAATAAATAAATACATACATACATACATAAAATAAAAAGCATGATAAGAGACAGATATTTTATCAGAGTTCTATTTCTTTTTTTTTTTTTTGCGGTACCAGGGATTGAACCCAGGGGTGTTCTACCTCCGCGCTACACCCCCAGCCCTATTTTTTATACTTTATTTTGAAACCAGGTCTCACGAAGTTGCGGAGGGCCTCACTAAGTAGAGAGAGAGAGAGAGAGAGAGAGAGAGAGAGAGAGTGAGCTAAGGCTGGCCACGAACCCGGATCCTCCGGTCTCTGCCTCCCAAAGTACTGGGATTACAAGCGTGCGCCACCACGCCTGGCTGAGTTCTACTATTTCTAAGGTTAGAAACATCAGTGGTAGCCAGGCATGGTGGTGCGCATCTGTAACCCCAGTACTTGGGAGGCTGAGACAGGAGGATCTCAGGTTCAAAGTAAGGCCAGTCTCAGCAACGTAGCCACACCCTCAGCAACTTAGCAAGATCCAATTTCAAAATAAAAATAAAAAGGGCCACGGGTGTAGCTCAGAAGCAGAATGCCCCTGGGTTTGATTCCCAGTATTACCAAAAAATAAAAAAGTCCCTGGTATCAACCAAGCCAGCCTGCCACATGGCCAATGCTAGCCACCAAGAAAGCCACAAGGAGTACCACCAGAGGGCGGAAGGCCAGTGCCCCAGCTGCCTTCCTCAGTGCCCAGTCTCACACAGAAAGACCCCGACATTCACTTGTATGGGGATGAACAGTTTGTGATCCCCCTTTAGGAGAACCAGACAGGACTGTGTCGCAAGGCAGATATAGGGATGCTGGATGTGCAGAAAGGAGAAACACAGGGGGCGACGCAGATGTAAATTCAGGGCGAAATGATGCCTCTGCCAAAGCCCTAGGTCTCACCAGTCCTGCTACGGTCCTGCAGGATTTCAACCTTGTCCTCCCACTGCCAGAACACGGCAAGCGTGATTCTATCTCGCACATTATCCTCCTGTCTTCCTGGGGAAGGTGCTGATGTATAGACACAGGACCTGTTAGGGCTTAGATTTGAAACGTCCCCCAAAACCTCATGTGTTGGGCAATGCAGCTGGGTTCAGAGGCAGGCATGACTAAAGGAGGTGGGTCA
>PVJS01009368.1:0-50518 GCA_004027185.1 Glis glis
TATCCTTGGGATTCCAGTTTCTTTATCTGAAAAGAAGAGTTTGGACCTAGATGATTTCTGAGGTCTCTTAGGGAGTACAGATTCTATGACCATTCAGCTACTCATTGCATTCCTTATTTGGTAACAAGGCCCTTGACCTTATTTCCACTGTAAACTTAATGAGAAACCATTAAAAGTGCTGCTTGGGAGTTATAGGCATATGGCTCACCCATGCATGAAAGTAATGACACTCCAAGGTCATTGGGTTTTGGAGGACTCAGACATTCCTTTGTCAGAGCATGGAAAGGTTAGAAACATCTAGAAAGTTCTCCAAGGCCTGCTGTGTCTGGTATGTTACCAGGGCTGCTCTCAACATATCTATCTAATAATACATCTTTGATTTTTTTTGAGGTCACAATATATATCTTTTTTTTAACCCTGAAAGACAAGGGTTTTCCTTACAGTAAAGTAAAATGTGTTTCACATTTTATGTGTTGGCTTGGGTCCAAATTAAATAATCTGGTAAAGTCATTTAAAAAATTTAAGACTTTAAGTACTGTTTTCCACTGTTCCTTTTCTCTGGGTAAGCGTACCACCTAAAAGAGTTTATTTTTAAGGCTTATTTGGGTTCAAAAAGTATTAGTTAATATATACCCTTGTTGTTTAACTGCACATTTTGTCAAATGCTCTACTGTTCCCTGTTGGTCCCAACTTCAACCTCTCTCTTGAATCTTCAATAAATATTTGGTGGTTAGTCAGTTATTCCCTTTTTCTTTGGTCTAAGATAGTTTCTCAGACATAAACCCAGGGGGCATACTAAGGCCATTTTATCTTTTAACCATTGTGACTTATCTTTTATATGCTACAATCTAGTGAAAACATGTGATTGGAATTAAATCATGGAAAATACTTTTTCTCCGCCTAGTGGAGATGATTTCTTGTCTATAGACAGTGAATGGACTGTGGATGAGAAAGAGAGTTGTTCTTGTCAAACTTATGAATTATAGTGGAACACTTCAGCAATTATGTGTACACAAATACTCCTGGTTAGTGTCTGCCCGGCTGTCATAGTACAGTTAATGATAACTATTGTAATTAGATAAATGGGTGATTGAACTAGTGTTTCATTTCCTCCTAATTGTACCCTTTTTTTTTTCTTTTCTGCAGCTATGTGGTATTTTGATCCTAGGAGTAGCAATATGGATACGAGTAAGCAAAGATGGCCAAGAGGTAAATATATAAATAAATACAATCTCCTCTGTTCCCAAAATAGTTTGCTTTCTTATAATAATGAAAGTCATGACAATAATAATCATAAACATTTCTATAGCATTTTCTTAACTACCTCATGCAATTGTGTTGATAAGGGAGTTTATAATTCAATCAATCAAAATTACCATGTGCCTGTCACTGTACGAAGCACAGAATGACCCTGCTGGAGAGTGGAAGAGGTGCTATCCCACAGCTGGGAAGGTTCCAAAGAGAGTGGAGATAGGAAGGGGTGAAGGTGGAAATTTGCCTCTTTCACTGTTTGTTTAAGGCCAGCCTGTGCACAGCTTGAGGATAGAGACCACCTCCCGTCCCCACCAGGAAGAACAATCTTTACAGTACAGGGCATTGACAATAATTTAGCTGATCCCAAGATGGTTGGTCTAAAAGGAGAGAATGTAAGAAGTTCTCTTGGAGAAGAAGAATGTGAATTGGTGTTTTTAAAGGCAGTTACGATCTGTCGTAACTGGCATGAAGGACAACCCCTTACAACAACTAGAGGGCTGGTCATGATAGTGTGACTCAGCAGTTAGCCAGGGATGTCCAGCTTCTTGCCATCTATGTAAGATTATAAGATTGACATTACCCCCCCCATACACCTTTCCATGCCGAAGGCGAAGCTCTTACTATTATTTCCACAGATTTGGAGGAAATTTAGTTCAGAGGGTTAATTCTGGCTCCAGCTTTTGGATTCCAGATGTGCTATTTCTGTTCCATACCATAGTGTCACAAATATGGAAGACAGAGGGAAGGGGGGAGTGTGTGGGCAGGTTGTTTTGTTGGTTTTGCCCAACATAATGCCACCCTGGCACTATCTCCTGGCTCCCCTATTTCCATTCTTTTCTCTCCTGTCTCCTTTTCAGGGGTTCCCCTCTTCCCACATTACTATTCTGACATAACCATGCCAAGTGCCTTACTTGTTCTTGGTTGTTTAGGCTCTTGTTCCCATTCAGGATCATATCTTCCATTGCTACAGCCTTTTCAAAGTCTTTGCCCAAATACAGAGAGTTTCCCTTCCTTAAGAGGAATTTTGATGTCTATTTCATAATTATGAAGATAACAAAAGCCAGTAATGAAGACAATGGATTTTCCATTAGGATTTATTACACCATGGTGCAGTTAAATGCCTTTGGACACAGCCTGGTGGAAAGAAAGATTAAAAGCAAATTAATATCTGTTCTATTTCCTTTCCTAAAGTGCTTGGCTTCTCTGGAAATTATTATTATCATTTCTTCCTCTCTCTTTTTATTTCACAATTTTCTTTGTACCCCTGGAGAACACAGAGAATCATCAAGGTACTTAGCTGCTTCCTCATTCTGTGCCTCATGATGGTGACAAAACCGGGTGGGGGACGGGTGTGGCAAGTAGTCCATTATCTTCTAGTTCATCATAGTCTCATTTATTAATTATACTGATAAGTGCAGCCCCACTGCCTAATGGACTGAGGGTCTGGTGTTTGGGACCAAAGAGGATAACTGAAGGTGCACAGAATCTGTCTGATTTGGGGGCTCATAATTAAGCACAGAGACTAACAGCCACCACATCAAGGATGTTTTGGCCTTGTTTCAGATGTGCGTATAGCCTGCATTTATTTCATTTTCTTATTTCTGGTTGATATCTTCTTTCTCCCCAGTGCTTCTCGTAAACAAGCTTGATGTTTAGTCTGTTAAGAAATTACACACATTGAACATATTAAAGGGGAGCTGTTGTCCTTGGGAGGGTGTGACTCCACATCTGGGGATGAGAATGAACTAAATGAGCTAGACAGTGAATTTAGTTGCACTTTGACTGTTGTGCTGTCTGCCTCTTACCCTGAACAAAAGTCAGGCTCTGCTGGGACAATGTTCACCAGCTGACATGCGAAATTGGCCTGATTTGCATTTATCTGAAGACAGTGACAGAGAATCAAGCCAGTCCCAGCAACTTTGCGAGATCCTGTTTCAAAATAAAAAATGAAAAGGGCTGGGAGTGTGGCTTGGAGGCAAAATGCCCCTGGGTTCAATCCCCAGTGTCAAAAAAACAAAACAAAACAACAACAATGACAAAAAAGACTGAGTGAAGAACTGAATTTCATTACTGGAAAAGTGGAGGTAGCAGCTTTAGAAAGGAAAACAGGAGCGTACACACAGAAAACAAGGATGTCAGGGAGATGTCATCTCTTCCTGCTAAAGGGTCTTTAGAGGGACACATTTTTCTTCTTCAGGATAAACTCAGCACCACGGGGCAAAGAATACGGGTGGCCATTCTTGTCCCAGTAGCTCCTTTCTAATCCAAAGACCATCTCCAAATCTTTGTCTTTCAGACCCAGCCATCCCTTTTCCTTTAGAAATCTTCCCCTTGTCTTCCCAGACTCTTTGTTCATCCGAAACAGCTTTCCGAACCCTGCTGTGTCTCTGCTGGAGCAAACATCTGAACTCAGATTTCCACTTCATTCTTCAATAAGAATAGCCATTTGTCGGGAACAGTGACTGCCAGGCTGTCCATGCACTGCTTTCTGGCCAGGCCCTGGCAGTGGGTCACTCTGCCGGGTCAGTCTCACAGAAGTCCCTGCAATGGTGCTGGCTGCATTACCAGGCCCCCTGCATCGATGGGTGGCCTATTATTTCTAAGTCTGGGCTGTCTATTCTAAGTCCTCATAACCCAGCCAGTGAGTGTCTTACTCTCTCAGGCGTGTGAGGGTTTGCCTGTACTGATTGCAATGTCCTGGAAACCAGTCTCAGAGCCGGTTTCCTAAGACTGCTTTTTTGTCACCTCTATTTTGACCCAGATGACATGCTTGCTTATTAAGAAAAGTGATTTCCTAGCTCCAATATTAACAAGAAAACAAACAACACTTTCCCAAACAAGTAAAAATCTCTAGGACCTAACCAAACTTTCAAAATATGTAAATTGAAACATTATCTGCAAGCATAGACTTTTAGAGACAAAAGAAGCTTTAGAAATCACAGAGCTGACCCACTTCTCTTTTATAAATGGAAAACTAGGATAATTGACTAGGCAAGGGTTACAAATGGAATTACTTCCTAGGACCCTGACTAGAATATAGATCTTCATATTAATGCTTTTATAATTTCAGGACATTCTTTCTTACTGATTGTTGAATAAATGTTTCCTCTAGGCTATAAGTAAATTTAAAAAGCCTTTTTAAACAAAAGGATTTTTAGGGGGCTACAGTTGTCTTTCTATTGACTGTTAAGGGATGCAACCTACAGACAGTATTGCAGATTATGGGAGGCTGCCTCTGTGAGTGGGTGGAGGGACTAGTGCCCTTCCTAGGGACAGCTCAGTAGATGGAGGTTATAGGACATAGAGGGGCTACACACAGTGTGCATGTATAACAGAGGTGCACACTCTCATGCTTTGTGATTGACTATTGGACATACATGGAGGACAAGCAATATATCAAGCTAGGTGTTATGAGGGTGATGAAGAACAGTATAATTGTGTTGCTGGGAGAAGAATTAAATTATGCCAGATGGGTAGCCCATCCACCATCAAGGGATCTAGGATATTTTCCTCAACATCCTATTACTTAATAGGCAAAATAAAGTGTTTCTGGAAGGACTCTGCCTTCTGGGAACCAGAAGATAGAATCGATGTGGAATATCAGGAACTTGACTTATTTTTTGTATCAAGATGCAAAGCATTTTTATTAACCCATAAACTTCCCTCATCTCCCTTTACAATCAATGCCTTCCTTCCTACTTTGCTTAAAGGCAGACATTGCTCTGATTTTTATCACCATAATTTTGCTTGTTCTTGAACGTCACATAAATAGAATCATACAATATTTATTCTTTTATGTATGACTTCTTCATCTCAACATAATGATTCTGAGATTCATCCATATTATTGTGGCTATCATTGATGAAGAACTTGGGCTTTTTTTTAACTAAAAGAATCAAATTCCCATAAAACACATGCTTTATAATTTTTTTACATATAAAATGAAAAAAATGTGTGAACCAAAAACAATATCAAGAAGTGTGAAAGCACCTGTTCTTTTAAGCTTTATAAAAGAGTTTTTAAAATAACCACTTCATTTCTTTCATCCAACTTCTAATCTGCTAAATTAATTAATTCATTTATTTATTTTGTGGCACTGGGGATCAAATCCAGGGGCATTCTATCTCAGAGCTATACCCCCCAGCCCTTTTTTATTTTTATTTTGAAACAGGGTCTCACTAGGTTAATGAGAGTCTCACTATTTGCTAAGGCTGTCCTTGAACCTGCGATCTTCCTGTCTCAGCCTCCCAAGTACTGGGATTACAAGCATGCGCCACCACGCCTGGCTTAATGTGCTGTCTTAGAAAAAGATAAGGTTGGAAACATTCAGGAAAGTGGCCGCTGAACAAAATGTATGAGGGCTGACTTTTGTTCATTTAGGTCATGAAACTATTTCAAGGTCCCAGAACAGGGCCTGGCACACAGTTGGTACTCCATGGATATTTTGTTGAATGAGCAAAATGAACATCAAGGAAAGGAAGTTCTGCCATTAATCTCCTTTTTATTACCAGATTATCAGTTCTGGGGACTCTGGCACCAACGCCTATATGTCTGTGAATATCTTGATTGCTGTGGGTGCCATCATCATGATTCTGGGTTTCCTGGGATGCTGTGGTGCTGTGAAAGAAAGCCGTTGCATGCTTCTTTTGGTGAGTTCTCTAGATAAATTCCAATATCCACCCTGCAGATTCTTGAGGATTAGCTCCTGTGTTAGTCAGCTTTGCCTCACTGTGACCAAAATACTTGACAAGAACAACTTAGAGGAGGAAGGCTTCATTTGGCTCATGGTTTCAGAGGTTCAGTCCATGGTTGGCTGGCTCCAAGGCAGGACAAAAAGATGCTCAAGTCAGGGCATCTGGGAGGCACAGAGAGAGAGAAGAGGGAAAGGACCAGGGACATATATAGTCCCCAAGGCCATGCCCCCAGTGACCCACCTTCTCTACTCATGCTCCACCTACCAAAAGTTACCACCCAGTAAATCCATTCAAATTATTTCTCAATCAATGGACTCACCACTGGAGAGGCTAGAGGCCTCATGATTCAATTATTTCACCCCCGAACATTGCTGTGTTGCCAACGCATGAGCTTTTCGGGAGGACATTCGATCTCCAGGTCATAACATCTGTCAAAGGTCTTACCAAGATCGATGCAATTTTAACTTCTACTGAGAGGGTCTGGTTGTAGAAGATAATAACATTTAGATTTGGCTTAGTTTGACTTAGATTGGAGGATACTCTGAGAGGAGACAGAGTTTATTCATTGATCCACTCACTCACTCATCCACTCATTCCATTCATGCAACGAAACTGCATACCTCTATGTCCCAGATACCATGCTAAGTGATGCATTAAGAACTTAGGACAATGAGAACCCACTGGGGAAGATTAAAAAGTAAACAAATATCGTGGGAGTGGCTCCAGAAGAGAAGAGAAAGAATAGAGGAGGGAACTTTCAAGATTGGGTCGGAGGTAAATTAAGTGTCCGTATGGGTGAGGGTGTGATGAGATCTCCAGGAAAAGAACCTGGCAAGCCAAAGCTGGCATTTTTGGGAAACTGAAAGGCCTTGGGTGTGGCTGGAGAGTGACAGAGGCTATTTCTGATAAATGATGTGAGATGAGTCTGGTTGTGGTAAAATCATAAAGTATCCATATGCCATGCCAAGAAAATTTTAAGAGAGTAAGATCATCAGATTTGTCACTTAGAAAGCTTCTGGGAGTATAGACTAGGTTGGGATAACACAGGCATTCACTTTTAACATATGCAGTAGAAAATGATGAATATACAAGGATGGCTATCTATGTTTTTTGAATATGGTAAAAATATTAGAAAAAGTCAAATGTATATCAGATGTAAATACAACATAAGCATTTATCAGAGCTAATCTAAACTTGTTTCTCTAGTAAGTGTAGTGTCAGTGCCTGAAAATAAATTTTAATTTTTTATTATGAGGGGAGGCAGAGACAGAGTTTAAGAGGACTCTTTTAGCATCCCTACTGGTTGTTTTTTGTTGAATAAGATCTTATTTGTAATTCAGAGAATTTAATTACTTTAGTAGCTTGTTAAAAACACTAATCTGGAGGCTACATTCTTCAAAATTATGATTCAGCAGATCTGAGGCAAGTTTCAGGAATCTATATATAAAACAAGGTCCCTCGTGATTCTGATAATGGTAGAAATATTGTTTTGAAGCCAGCTTTGAATTTTGTGTGTTTGTAGCTAATGAAAAAAAGGAAAGGAGCAATAATATCCAAACAGATTCATTTAAGTTTTCAAACTTTCTTTTCTCTACTATCATATAAATATGAATAGTCCTGTCAGTAAAGTTTTGTTTGAATCACTTTCCTTGATCAGTCTTTGAAGCAAATGTTTCTGAGAAGAAATGGATCCAAAATTTGCAGCTTAAAGCAAAGGGTGGAATAAATGAAGATTGTGGCTAATACTCAAACCATTATCTGATCCCAGAGGACAAGAGAAGTGCCATGCTGAAATGGCCCAGATGTTACTGAATGGATTGAGTATAATAGATATTTCTTTTCCTTTTCTTTTCAGTTTTTCATAGGTCTGCTTCTGATACTGCTCCTGCAGGTGGCAGCAGGTATCCTAGGAGCTACTTTCAGATCCGAGGTATGTACACAGACGATGCTTGGTAATTTTGAAAAAGTAAAAAAAAGAAAAAAAAATTGAAATCCTACCTTCTGGCATGAATCATTAACAATACTTTTTCAATTTTCAGTCCGATCGCATTCTGAATCAAACTCTCTATGAAAATGCAAAGCTTCTGAGTGAAACAACTGAAGATGGAAAAGCAATGCAGAAAGCTATGATTGAATTTCAAGAAGAGGTAATTAGGATTTGCAGGTCATCTGGGGAAGTGAACATAGTTCTTTAATGTTTTTAAAAATTTTTTAACTGGTCTATTCCTTATGAATTGAAAAATGTCTCAATTTTGCAAATTTTTTTTTTTTTTACGGTACTGGGGATTGAACCCAGAGGTATTCTACCTCTGAGCTACATCTCCAGTCCTATTTTTTATTCTTTATTTTGAAACAGGGTCTCACTAAGTTGTGGAGGTTCTCACTAAGTAGCTGAGGCTGGTTGCGAACCTGGATCCTCCAGTCTCAGCCTCCCAAGTACTGGGATTACAAGCATGCGCCATCATGCCTGGCAATTTTGCAGATTTTGACTGATTATTCGGTCACCATGCAATAAGGAATAAGAAATTTAAAAAATATTTATAATTTTTTCATCTTCTTATGAAGTTCTGAAGCAGTTTAGAACATGGATTAGGAAGATATAATTATGACAACTTATTGATTGAGTCAAATCAATAATTGTATTAATATTTACCAATGAAAAGAGGACTGTGTGAGGAGTCTTTCTCTCTCTCCCTCTTCTCTGTCTCTTTCTTTTTCTCTCCCCTTCCATAAAGCGATTAGTGCTAACATTCACTGCTATTTGCTTTGCACCAGGTTTTACAGTAAGTAGGTCATCTAATACAACAATCCTATGAGATGGTGTTTTGGTCTGTTTTGTGTTGCTCTAACAAAATACCTGAGGCTGAGTACCTTTTAAAGAAAAGAGACTTATTTAGCTCATAGTTTTGGAGATTCAAAAGCATGGCACTTTTTCACCTGCTCAACTCTGGTGAGGGCCTCATGGAAGGCGGCACCACAGGGGGAGCATGTGCAGAAGAGACCACATGATGAGATAGGCAGCAAGAGGCCCAGGAGGGGCCAATCTTGCTCTTTTTGTAACAACCATTCTCTTGAGAACTATCTCACTGCTGTGAGACGCACCCACTTCTTGAGATCAACAGTAATCCTTTCATGAGGGTGGAGCCCTCAGGACCTAATTACCTTCCTCTGGACCAACCTCATAAAAGTTTCCTAATATCAACACATGGGGGACCAACTTCCTAGCACATGAAAATTTGGAGAACTCTCAAACCATGTCCAAACCATAGAAGGTGGTAATGATACCATGAGCCCCATTTTACAGATGAGGAGAGTTGGATTTAGAGAGGTCTGACAATTGACAAGTGATGGGGTTGAAATTTGAATCCAGACCAGTCTTTCTTTCATTGTTCCCCTCTGTCTTCCCTCCCTCTCTCCTTCCCTTCCTTTCATCTTTCCTTTCTTTCTCTCATCTTTAGGATAAAATAAAAATGTAGATAGGCATTAAAGGTATTCTACTATCTGGTTCCTATCTAATCTTTTAACTTTACTCAATACTATTCCATAAAGAAAATACTCAAGTCCAGCCAGGTTTGTCTTCTCAATGTCCCTTGAACAATTCTGTCTTCCTTTTCTTTGTGTCATTCCCCATCCCAGAAATATACTTACTGCTCTTCTCTTTCTTTCCAAATAGTTGCGCTCTAGAGCTTGACTGAAATATTAGTTACTCTGTGAAACTCCTCCTAACCATACCTCTTAATTCAGAATTTCCATCATACTAACTACAGGTAGCATTCCTTTTAGGCATGTCATGGAAATTCTCAGAACCTTAGAGGAGGGTTATGTTTTATAGGCTATGTAACCTAACTTGTCATTGATTTAAGTGTTTTATATTTATGGTCATCTACCACTTAAATACTGAAGAGCTAAACGTTTATCAATTTTTGTCTATCCCACTTATCTAAAACTCTGATTATTAGAGTGTATTTTCTTAATGTGAAACAAAAATCTGCCTCCTTTGAGTTTACATCATTTTAGTCCCAATTCTTCTGGTGTTTCAGAGTCTGTGCTTTCTACACATGGCACCTTCTTTGAAAATGGCTATTGTTTGACTCCTAAAGTTTTGTTTTTCAAGTTGAAGCATCTTTAATTTCTTGAGCCACTTATCAGATGACATATTTTCAGAGCATTCACCAGTTCCTATTTGGATAGACTCCAGCTTATAAAAATGTCACTTAAAGCATTGTTTCTGAGAACCATAACTTGATATGGGTCAGTCCCTGTTTAACTTCCTCTCTGTTCTTTTTCATAGTTTCCCCATTGCTACATCCTTTGTCTACCTTCCTGGATCATCCCCACTCTAGAAAACAGACTAATACAGGCTGAAAGCAGAAAGAATTTAGGCAGCTTCAGTCCTTTCACTGGGTGGAGCTGAACATTCTTGATCATCCCCAGTAAGCCGATCTAAGACAGAATGGAATAGGGGTATCCACTGAACTTCTGGGTTAGGTCCTGAGTCACATTTGCTACACATTGTTCCTGGAATTTAAGGTTTTGATGTCAACTTTGTATTTCTAAATGGTCTGTCTGTTGTAACATGTTCTCCTGATGTACTTCCATTCCTGTATAGAAATTCTATTCCTAAAATTCCTTGTGTTTGTATGACTGTACTTCTTTCTTAATATCCATTCTGTTTGCTCTCTTCTTAATTTTCTTATCTACATTGACTCTTTTAGTTATATTTTTTTATTGGGGGGAAAGGGTCCTACCCTAAACTCTGATTGAGTGACCCGGGACCACCTTCCACATGGACAGAGTTGCAAATGCTGAATGGCTTTCTCTTTGGATTTCATGGATTTCTCCCAAATTCCCTGTTAACTTATGAGACAATGAGCTCCCCTCTTGGACACTTGGTGAAGCTGTTTGTCTTTAGGTGTTGTATCATTCACTGTATACACTGTCTTTTTCATCCAGCTGCTATGTAACTTTCAACAAGTTCTGACCCACTTCTTTCCTAACTGCTCCTACTGCTGATCTAAAAACCAGATATCATGACCAGCTTTAGCCTTCCTACCTGCTATCTAGTCTTCTGTATGTCTCTATGACTCCCTAAGGAATCCTGAGGTCTATTGTATTCCATATCTAGGCTGGTCTGTAAGTGTATGTAGGGGATTTATATCCTATTTTGTTTTAGTCAACTTCTTTTTGTCAACATGACCAAAATACCTGACAAGCACAGTTTACAGGAAGAAGGGTTTATTGGCTTATGGCTTTAGAGGTTTCAGAAGTTTCAGTCCATGGTTGGCCAGACCCAAGGGAGAATGACTTGGCAGCAGGGCATTAGGGCATGGCAGATGAGGAAAAGCCACCCTCAGTTCATGGTGGTAGGAAGGAGAGAGGAGAGAGGAGAGAGGAGAAAGGAGAGAGGAGAGAGGAGAGAGAGAGAGAGAGAGAGAGAATGAGAATGAATTTAAGGACAGATACAGTCAGTCCCTAGTCACACCCCCAGGGATTCACCCCATCCAGCCATGTCTCACTTCCAAACCTAGGTGCATTGCCTAACATATGAGCTTTTCTGGGGGACATTTCAGATCCAGACCATAACTCCTGGTGCTTGGCCTCAGAAGCTCATGCCCATTTCACAATGGAAAACGCATTAGTCCATCTCCAAAAGTCCCCATAGTCTTAACAGTTCCAAAATTGCTCAAAAGTCCAAAGTCTCCTCGGAGACTTTAAGCAAACTTTTAGCCCCTGTAAAAATAAAATAAAAAAACAAGTTACATTCTTTCAACACACAACGGCACAGAGTAAACATCTGCATCCCAAAAGGTTGGAATAGAAGCACAGGAAGGGGGAAAGGGACCAAAACAAGGCTGAAACCCAGCAGGGAAAACATTAAATCCTGTTGCTCCATGTTCATCATTCAGTGTACGTGGTGGTGAGATGTGATCTCCAAAGGACTTTGGAAGCCCCACCTCTATGGCCTTGCTGGTTACAGGAGATATGGCTGCTCTCTTAGCCTGGCTCTACTGCCTGAAGTTTGCAGCCTTCCTTGACAGACTTTCCACATTCCTGGCATCTTTTAATTTCTGGACTCTTCATTGCAGCTTTGGCTTCACTCTCATAGCTTCATAAATTGCCCCCTCAGGGCCTGCCTGCAGGGGTTTGGAACCAGCCACATGCTGCCTGCCTCCTGGGTGGGCCTTCCTTTGAAATCTGGGTGGAAACTTCCATAACCCTTAAACTTTAGCATCCTGCACTCCTGCAGAAGCAGCACTATGTGGATGATGCTGAAGTCTGCTACCAACTTGAGCAGTGGCTGGGACCCCTGGACCAGGGCTGCTATGGCCTCCAAGTGCCTGGCTGGCTGAGCATGGTGAAAGGAATCCTGGGGAAGCAACTTCTTAGGCATTCCTGTGTGAGCAGAGCATAGTTTGTTTGAAAAGCAAACTTTTCCAAACTGGTTTCCATGGTTATAAGCTTGAGCTTGCAATGTGTGTGGTCTTGCTAATTCTTGAACTGCCCTCACTGGATTCTTTCTTTTTATCTGTGTGAAGCACTCAACTTCTCTGCAATAGCTGTATCTTTCTTGGCCTCAATTTTATACACCCTTTCTGGCCAAACTGCAAATTTTAAAAATCTTTCTGCTCTGCTTTTTGCTTCCAATTCCCATAATAAACCTGGATAAAAACCAAGAGCAATAGCCACGCCACAGTCTGAATGCTCTGCTGATTTGACATTTCCTCCACCAGGTTAATTAGTTCATCACCTTTAAATTCAGCCTCATGGAAAGTCCGGGGACATGAGCAAAATATAGACAAGTTCCTTCTCAGAATGTAACACATGTGGGCTCTAATCCATTTCCCTATGGAGTCCTTCTTGCCCTCTGAAACCTCATGAACACAGTCTTTACTGTTTGACTGCCTGTCACATTCTGGCCTTCCAAGCTCCCTCCAGAAGTGTCCATTAAGCTATACTTACAACACTCTAAGTCTTCTCCAGCCTACACCTCCAAACCTTTCCAAATTCTTCCCATAAACCAGTTCCAATGTTGTCTGAATGATGTGGTCAGTTTAGTCACAGCACAACCCCCACCTCTCTGGTACTAATTTCTGTTTTTGTCGGTTTTTTTCATCACTGTGACCAAAACACCTGACAAGCACAACTTAGAGGAAGAAAGCTTCATTGACTCAGTTTCAGAGGTTTCATTCCATGTCAGCTGGCTCCAAGGTGTAACAGTTGCTAGCACAGCTCATGGCAGCAGGAAGCAGAAAGAGAGAGAGAGAGAGAGAGAGAGAGAGAGAGAAGAGGCATCCAGGGACAGATATAGTCCTTGTCCACACCCCTAGATATTCCCTCCCTCCAGCTATGTCTCACCTTCAAACTTGGCTGCATTGTCTAACACATGAGCTTTTCTGGGGGACATTTGAAATCCAAACCATAACATATTTGATATGGAATGTGTGTATCAATTAATACTATTTAAGATTAGGTAGTCAGAATGAGTAAGCAATTAGTCATGCCTACCATGAAAACAGACAGGAAGGTTGTTCAAGAGTGTCCTTCTTGCTAATATTGACCTTGGAACCACCTGAAATTTCTAACTCTTTGTCATAAGTGAGTCATACATTTGTGCAATTCAGTCTTTGGGCCAAAGTACAAGACTTTATATTTGCCTTTTGAACGTGTTAGTTTAAATCCATTGTTTGAGCTATATTTGAAACTTGATTCTGTTTTCTAGCATATTAATCATCATTCCCAATTCTATGACAATTATAGTATTAAAACAGATATTTTCTATATTTTCATCCAAATCATTGATAACAATGTTGAGCAGATTCTGTTCATGTGAGAGCATAACAGAGACAATAATAGCAATAGGGGACAAAAGCAAAATTACAGCAACTAATATATATTATTGACTGCTTTCTGCAAGCCAGGCACCGGACTAAGGACTTCATATGGATTTTCTCAGTTTTACAAAAAGTCTATGAATTAGATGTTATTATTTGTAACTATTATTATGTGTATTTTATAAATGAAACTGTGGTACAAAGAGGTTTAAGTAATGTGTGTAAAAAGAATAAATGAAATGAAAGTCATTAAATGAAAGGTTTTTCAATATTTTGGTGCTTTGATGCATCAAAGTTTGGAAGATCAGCTAGTGTTGGTTCTGTTTTCTTTAGCAATTTTTTCCTTATCATTTCTGCATGAAGAATATTCTCCTTAATAGAGGAGTTAGGAGAATGATGAGGGATAATTACTTTTCTCTTTTCATTTAACAATATTATGTGAAATATGCCCTGAGTCGTTGGGCTTATCATTTCCTTGTTTTCCTTTCTCAAACATGGCCACAAATCTTCCCCACTTCCACTTTTACTGTTTTGCCATGTTTCTGTTTATTCTGGGCCTTAAACTTCCTGACATTATTCTAAGAGCTTCATCCTTCATTTGTATTCCCTCCCCTATTTTAAAGGTGTCCATGAAAATTAAGCCTCAAGGAAGGCCCCTGGACCATACTTTTGTTTTTGAAAATGCATCTAGTCCTTTTGCTCCCCCCCTTCCAAAAGAGATCATGGAATGAAAATTTTAACACTTCTCATCTTTTATGAGCAACAGTTCTTTAATGTTACCTTGACTCTCTTGTGAATACTTTGGAAACTTCTTTGCTAAAATCCAAGATACATAGATCTGACTCTACCCTCTCTTTTGTCATTAAAATGAGAAGGTAAGGTTTTCTAAATCATCTTTCCAAGTTTTTCAGACTTTTGCATCTTAGTCCAATTTTTTCTTCACTACTATTAAGAACAAAATGAAAGGTTCCTTCATTTTTGCTTCTACACTCAGAGAAGTGGATGAGGTGACTGATATTGTATTTTAGCCTAAGAAATATCTTCATAAGGATATTCAGAAGACTATAATTAAGTGTATTAACAATGTTTTTAATCTTCTTAGTGAATATTTTTCATTCTACTTTTCATTGAACAGTTTAAATGCTGTGGATTAGTCAATGGAGCTTCGGATTGGGGAAATAATTTTGAAGACGCTTATGAGTCATGTAAATGTACAAGTTCGTCAGATAGTTCTTGTACATTTTATAATGGAAAATCGGTTTACAAACAGGTAAGAATGAACTCAAACATGGCCCAGTAGGTGGTTCTGCTATTTTCTTTTCACAAGGAAAGTCTCCACAAAATATTAAAATGCAGCAAGTACAATGGGAATCATGATATGAAAATCTCAGAAATTATCCAAATAAAAAGGAAATTTTTATTTAAAGATATAAACAGATATAAGTATGAAAGTGGTTAGTTTCTTCTATGAGTTTGGAATCATTTAAACCCAACTTTAATAGGTCAAAGCAACCATCTATAAGGGAAAGCAAAATATAAACTAACAGAAATTTTTTTTTCCTGTTTTTGGTGAACTTAATCATTATTCTTCTGGAGATTTTTTTTTCTATTTTAACCTGAGTTTTAGAAATCGACATTTTCACTTTAACTTTCAAAGTCAAGGTCCTCCCCCAATCAAACGTTTCTTTTCTTAAGAAATTGTGCACATGTAAAGAAAGGACCTGACCTTTAGGAGTTTAGGTTCTGTATGTTACATGTACCTATTAATTTACCTCGTTATTATCGCAAGTGGGGTATTGTCTTGGATATTTAAAGTCAACTTAAAAAGATGAGTGTATTTTTATGTTGTAGATGGCATATTTATGTGACTTTTGGATATCAATATGTGGCTGTCATATTTCTTTTTATTGACCAATTCAATAAAGATTTATGGACTATCTCCTATGTGGCAGGCCTTCTACCAGCCACAGGAAATGTGCTCTTGAACAGGGTACAGTGTCTGCATTTATGGAGCTGGTGCTCAGAGAGGAAAGAGAGAAAGATAGTTTGGCAACCTCCATCCAATGGGCTACTGGTATTGCTTGGATCCAGGCAGGCACAGGTGTTAGGGACCCTATCTAACTCTTTGAAGTTCCAGATACGGGTTCATTGGAGGGCATGACATCTGCTCCTCCCCCCAGAGCTTTTTTTTTTTTTTGCGGTACCTGGGATTGAACCCAGGGAAGTTCTACCTCCGCGCTATACCCCCGGCCCTATTTTTTTTATGCTTTATTTTGAAACTGGGTCTCACGAAGTTGAGGAGGGCCTCACTAGGGAGAGAGAGAGAGAGAGAGAGAGAGAGAGAGAGAGAGAGAGGGAGGGAGAGAGAGAGAGAGAGAGTGAGAGAGAGGAGAGGCTGGCCGCGAACCTGGATCCTCCGGTCTCCGTCTCCCACCCCCAGAGCTTTTCATAAACTGTTCCTTCTTTCTGGAAGGAATACATAAAAAATAACAATCAATATTAGTGTTTAATTTATTTGCTTTTATTCTTCAGTGCCTACTATGTGTCTGCTCCTTGCTAGGACCAGACATACTTCTGGATCCTCTAGGAGATTAAAATCTTTTGGGGAGAGAAATACATGAAAGCTATTATAATTCACAATGAATGAATTTCCATAATATCTGAAGATTATTTTCAATGTAGCATTGTTTTGGCTTAGTAACTACTACCAATGTTCATATATAAAAGGAGATCAAGTATCCCAGGGAAAACTTTCTTCTCCTGACTACTGATCTTTGTCATTGATCTTACCCAAATTAAAGAGGCTTTCTTCTGAAGAAGAATTGCCATCACTAATATTTAACGTAACCAATGGGGGAAGGTATTTTCTAGACTACAATGGCACTGTCTTTTCATTGTCTAAGTAGTATAACTAAGAAGTTTTATATTTATTTTTTATATTCTTCCTATTCCCTTCTTCTCTATCTAATCTTAGGGACAGTATCTACAAGGAAGAATGGAAATAAATATGATGCTAATGGATGTAGTTTCCACTTAGAATGAGGAAATTAGTAAATTAAAATGTAGATTCCTGTCTCCTTTTAAAGATTTACCTCAAAGATGTCTTTCCCTCAAGATAAAATTTGAAAAGCCCCTAGCATTATCAGAAAAAATAAAATAAAAATATATTCTCTGCAAGTTCACAATTCTGCTGAATATAAGCTGCCCCAGATTCCCAAAAGGAAGGTCATAAATTCATAAAATACTTCCATCTGCCATGTGTCATTTGCGAAAGGTCTGGAAAACTATGAAATCTGGAATGTCCATAATTCACATTTCTTTTTTTTTTCTCCCCTCTTATTTGCCAAGATAACCACATTATCTTGGGGGAAGAAGTAGGAAAAAAGAAAAAAAAACCCAAAACCTCAAACATCATGAATGTGACTCAGTAGATACAATCATTAATCTCACAGTTAACCCTAAATGACATGATAATCTCCTCAAAAGTTTCAGATGCAAATGGAGAAACTCATTATGGTCAGGATGAGGGGGAAAAGACTTAGCCTTATGGAGAACTTTTATTTTATTTAACAAGTAGCAGTATTTTATTAGCCCTTTGCACACATGACTATCATGGGGATGATATATTTTATGGCAGTACAGACAATGGCACTATTACACTGTGGAGTATCTTTCCATTTTAAAAATTATCTTTATAATTTATTAGAAATTTTAGATTTGGTCTGAAATGACTTGAATTTGGAATTGCATGCTAATATAAAATAAATTTCAAAAAATGTACCAGAGAAGCAACTTTCTAAATTCTTTGTTATCTAAAGTAATAACATAATGGTAGACATTTTTTCTTTTTAAGGTAAAAATAACCCTGATAGACATTATTAAAGGATTTTAAAATTCTCTGTTTTAAAAGTAAAATTTGTAATATAATTAGCTAACACCTCAACCAAGGATTTTTTCTGCAGATTACAAACTTAAAAAGTCCATAGTCAAGGTGATATCAGCTCTAAAATGAATAATCTGTAGTTGGGATAAAATTATTATTTATAATTTTTAAATTATAAACATTATAATTTATGTTGGTGAAATAATTGTAGTTATCAGTCTCTAGAGTCATCAACTAGGTAGTTGAAGCAAAATTTGGGTCCTTGAATGCTTTATAATTGGGGAAGATATTGGTGAAAAAGGTATTATTTATAATTAAAGAGCCTAAATTCAGTAATTGAGTAGTTGAATAAAATTTTGCTCCTCAAATAAAATTTTGCTCCTCCTTTTGAATGTATGAATAAACCACAGCAGTTGCAATCTTTTGGAGGAAGGGTGAAGCAGAGATTGGAAGCAATAATCCAATTCCTTTTTGTTGAGTGTGCTCCTTGGTAGCCATATAAAAAGTCAATCAAATGAATAAAAATCTTAATATGAAGTCAAAGTTTAACTAAAGGTAACTTTTTGTGTGTTTGTTTTTGTTTTTAACAGACATGTATTGCTCTTATAAAAGACATAGTTGCAAACCACATTATCATAGTTATTGGAATAGCATTTGGACTGGCAGTTATTGAGGTATGGTATAATTTTGCATGATTTACTCTCTATTCCATCGCTTTTTCATTAGTTCTTCTAACCAATACTTATGGGGAGCCAAATTAAAAAACCAGGTGCTTTAGAATAGCATTGAGTACCAAGTGTCCAAGGTCCAGCAGTTCCCTAAATCAGCCCTGAGTCTGACAGGGGAAGGATTATAGTCCTTTGAGCCGAGCAGGGCTGAAGCAGCTATTTCTGAATGACCTGTCTATCGAGATAAAAAATAGAATTAATTTATACACAGTTCTTAGTCCTAGATATCCTTTTCCCATTAAAAACCAACACAAGAATTAAAATTTTATAAAGTGAGAAGAAAAAGCACCAAACAAAAGCAGAGAAGCAGCTTTACAGTTTCTTATCTCTCATTTTGATTTTGAGACAGAAAATAAAAACTGAAAAGTGTATGGGAAGCTGTATTCCTGTTATTGCATCCTAGAGAAATCTAACAAGTTCTAAAAACCAGGGACAATTGCCTCTGATTTTTCTCAGCTTAAGTACTGTAAACTTACTTGAAGAAGTTTTCAAGGAAGCTCTAATTGGAGCCTATGTACTACTCTCATCAATTTAATTATTAATGTTGAAAAAACATCCTGCATAGGATTTTCATCTTGATGGGTTTTCTTGGCATGGTTTTTTGAGAATCTGGAAGGACACATTTTACATAGCCTAAAAAATCTTGCCAAAGCCGGGTCTCGTGGCACATACCTGTAAATCTCAGTACTTGGGAGACTGAGACAGGAAGATCACAGGTTCAAGGACAGCCTCAGCAACTTAGTAAGACTCTCAGCAACTTAGCAAGACCCTGTTTCAAAACAAAAACATAGTAAGGGATGGGGTGTAGCTTGGAGGTAGAATGCCCCTGGGTTCAATCCCCAGTACAACATACACACACACACATTCTCTCTCTTTCTGCCAAGAAGATGAAATAAAACTGCTTCTGAGAAGCATTTTTGGAATTCTCTCAGATCTTGGGTAATTTAGATATCAAATGAGTCAAATTCGCTCACAATTCTATTTCAGAGGATTAGCAAGAATTCAAACAATGTAAGGTATTTCTTGGTTAACACCTCTAAGTCCTGATGAGTTTTGCTGAATGGCATTTGAGTCACTCTTATAGAATGCTATACAATGTCCCCTTGGACTTTCTGGTAGCTTTCTATCTCTTATTTTTGCCACATCACTGTCAGAACACTAAGATTTAATCTTAACTAAAATTTCTAAGTGGTAATTTAGTTACAGGTAGAATTGTCCAGCTTACTCTTAGACAAAGGGAATACTAGCAGCAAATTGGGCTGTTGAATATTATTTTCTTTAGTGCAAATGAATAGAGCTAAAATGTGAAGCATTTTCTATTGGTAGAATGTGGCTGTCCTTGATAAATGATCAAAGTCAAATGGCAATCTGCATTAGGTCTATTTCTCTTGATTCTGCCTTTTAAAAAATGTCCTTTCTTTCTTTACTCTGTATTCTGTGTTTGTGTTTATTTAGAAATAAGAACTAATGTCTATAGAGGTGGATAAAGAATCACACACATTTATACTCATACATGTATCATGTGCATCTTGATAGAGTAGACTTTGAATGAATGATTAGGGCTGAGGGTATTGCTCAGTGGTAGAGCATGTGCTTAGCATGTGCAAGGCCCTGGGTTCAATCCCCAGCATTAAAAGCAATAAATAAATAAATAAATAAATGATAGAGTAAGCTTTAAATGAGGTATTCAATATTAAGTGTTAAATTTCATGTCAGACCCAAATTCAGACAATTGGCTATGACTCACAGATATTTTACAAAGCTTCTTGAAAGCAAAGCCCCCCAAAATAAGGGCATAATATATTAGGGGAGATTGATATCTCTCAAATCATAGCCAAAGGCATTGGCAAGAATCTAAATACATCTAGTGGAAAATAATGTTGCAAGAGGAACAGTACACTTCAATATTTTATGAAATCGCTATACTCTATGTACTTGTTATATGTTTAAATATTTTATGGGTTCTTCTAAGGATCTGTACAGGGAAATACCTTAATAAAAACCTCTGTACCGTAATTTATAGGTATGGAGCTTATATGGTACTGTCATCAGATGTAGTTATTTTTTGAGTTAGACCAATTAAATTAAGTGTGATTTCAAGACTATCTGTAGATATGATAAACAGTTCAAAGAACTTCTTGGAACTTTTTTGTTCAGTTTCTCAATCTAAAACCTGCCTTCCCCTAAGGTTTGAAAAAAATCATTTTATATTCCTTCTTCCTTTATTTAAAAAGGAACTTTAAAAATAGTCTTTTGTTATCCAGTCTATAAAAACATACCCAAAAACATTATTGTCTGACTTAGAGTCTTTAGGACTAGTTATCTAACACTTAGGCTCATCTCCCTCATCTGTTTCTCAAATTTAAATTTAAAAAGACAAAATTACATAGAGAGAAAATCTCCTCTAATACATATTTTTTAAGGAAACAAACAATTATCTCCCTGTAGAAAATATATTCAATCTATCTCCACTGAAAAATATCATATGGGGGAAAACCCCTCTCATATCTAAAACTCTGGAGTAGGCTTTGATGGGGTGGAACAAGAGTTATTTTTAAGACTTTGTTACGACTGTAGATTTGAGGAGCTCTTTTCAACTGAATGCTAGGAATCTATACAAAATGCTTTATTCTGTTAAAAAATTCTATATGGCTGGGCGTGGTGGCGCACGCTTGTAATCCCAGTACTTTGGGAGGCAGAGACCGGAGGATCCGGGTTTGCGGCCAGCCTCAGCTCTCTCGCTCTCTCTCTCCCTGTCTCTCTCTCTCTCTCTCTCTCTCTCTCTCTATCTCTCTCTCTCCTCTCTCCTCTCTCTCTCTCTCTCTCTCTTTCTCTCTCTCTCTCTCTACCTAGTGAGGCCCTCCGCAACTTCGTGAGACCCGATTTCAAAATAAAGCATAAAAAAATAGGGCCGGGGACATAGCGCGGAGGTAGAACGCCCCTGCGTTCAATCCCCGGTACCGCAAAAACAAAACAAAACAACAACAAAAAAATTCTATATGGACATTTTAAAATTTCTCAGTCGACTTAAATAATAACTAGACTATCACATATCACATCTCTCCTTATTTGACTACAGTGACTTACAGGAGCATGTGTGTACATGTGCACACGTGCAAGTGCAGACACACACACACACACACACACACACACACACACAATCATCAGCACATCCTCCTCACTTTCATTAAAAGATAAAAAAATTGATGCTGTTGGTCACCACTTTGTAGGATGAAATTATCCTGGCAGGAGGTCCTAGGAATAGTGCATTTAAAAGAAAAATGATAATTTTATCACAATTTTTAGATGGCTTCTAAATGTGGGAACCTGTGCATACCACTTAGGAAGTTTGTCATGAGTCTTAGCACACACTGTAATACGATGAATCTCTCTTATTTCCTATGTGTCTGAGAAAAACATAAATGTTCTTTTCAGAGAGTGAAATGCACAACAGTGTAATATTCCCTGTCTAGTCTGTTGATGAATGGTGGGCTTCTATTTCAAGGCTGTGGCAGTAAAAGACCAGAGATGTCTTATTCCATTATTTGCTTATTGTCTTTATTCCTTCCTGATACTTGTCCCCCAGACTTAAGTTTTGGGATCAAGTTTAAAAGAAAAAAAAAAAGCCGGGCGTGGTGGCGCACGCTTGTAATCCCAGTACTTTGGGAGGCGGAGACCGGAGGATCTGGGTTCACGGCCAGCCTCAGCTCTCTCGCTTTCTCTCTCCCTGTCTCTCTGTCTCTCTGTCTCTCTGTCTCTCTCTCCTTAGTGAGGCCCTCTGCAACTTCGTGAGACCCGGTTTCAAAATAAAGTATAAAAATAGGGCCGGGGGCTTAGCGCGGAGGTAGAACGCCCCTGCGTTCAATCCCCGGTACCGCAAAAAAAAAAAAAAAAAAGAAAAAAAAAACAATTAGCCCTGAATTTTAGAACATTCTCAGTGAAAATCACTATGGACGAGAATTGGTATCTGTTTTCATTTTAAGAAGGAAGACATATCGGGCAGCAGTTCTCCTTTGAATCACTTTTCCAGGAAGGTATTAGTAAGCAGAAAGTCACCACGGGCGAGTGTTTGAGATGACTCAGCACAAATGGCACCTTGCCCTCCTCTGCTTCCCTTCAAAGGGGGCTGAGGGGAGAAAAGAGTCCATCTCTAATGCACATAGGTCCTTTCTGTCATTTCTACATCAAAGCCACCACATGCAAGTCACCAACTGCAAAGCCAATTAGAGCAAATTTTGGGGTCTCTTACTCTTAGAAGAGCTAATGGGATGGGAATTATGCCCCAGATTTTCAGCTTTGCTTCTTTGGCACTTCAAAGAAAATTCCTGAAATAAACTATTCCCCATAGTTTAGAAGCTTTTTCTTTCTTTCTTTTTTGTTTAAGTTCATTTTTTTTCTTTAGGCAATACCTAAAACTATGGCAGGAGAAATTCTAGACTCCTTGATTTTTATGCAGATGATCTAAACCAGATGACCATAGTTTTTTTTTTATTTTTTAATGGAAGCAATAGGTATATTTAGCCCCTAGAAGGCTGAGGTTCCCAGCACTCCAGGGGAGATGCCCTACAGAAAGATGTGCATGTTGTAGGAAGGGGAGGGGTCTTCTGGTGTCAGCCACTACTGTAGAATTAAATAGGGCCATTAAAGGGTGATCAACCAGCTGAAAAACCCTGATGAAGACGCATGCATACCAAAACCCCAGAGAACTCCCTTAGTACCCTTCTGTCCAACTGGAGTCTAATTTCCCAAGAGAGATTCAGTAGACAGAATCTTTTCATATATAATGTTCTTCTGTTTATTTAATAATGTCTCTAGCATTTTGCCTTCATTCCGTATTAATCCTGTTATTTTGTTCTTTAGATCCTCGGTTTGGTGTTTTCTATGGTCCTGTATTGCCAGATTGGGAACAAATGAAGCTGTGAATGTGTCAAGCTATCACCAAACTCCTTTAAAGATTTGCTTTGGCTTTGTAACTTTAAATATATGAGTGCTGTGTATGTCCGAAGCAGCCGTCTTATTAAATGTCTCATTTAGCTAGACTATAGATTTCTTCTACACATATTGAACATATTTAAGATTTAAGGGGCATAAAGAAAATATGAATGTGCATTTTTACTCAAAATAAAAAGAACATTGTTTATACTGGTGCTTTTTTGTGTCTGGTTGTGTTCAGGTGGCTTCGTGCTTATGATGTTCATCTGGAGCCACCCAGTGGAATAGTCTTAATTTCCAAGTGACAGGGCCATAGATAGTTAAGGCAGCGAATCTAGGATTTTTCAGAAGCAAGACTCTTTTTTGCCAGGTATAGCAACCATTGGTGATAAGACTGAATTAAGTCCGAAGTTGAAATAACAGGGTGGTTCAGCTGAAAGAGTTGCCATCTCTTTTCTATTATATGTCATGGACTGCTAACAATGTCTCTCTTTTGCTATCTATCCTTTGTGGGGACAAGATCTGAGTGCCCACCTCATAGCCATTGAAACTGCTACTGCTCTGCATCTTCCTCTGGGCAAAACAGTTATATCTACTTTTTCTCTCTAGTTCTCGGAAACAGCTCTAAAATTTACTCTTTACTGAGGTAAAATATACATATAGTAAAGTACCTAAGTCTTAAAGTGTAGCTCTGTGAAAGCACTACCTATGTAAGCACTACCCCAATCAAGATGCAAAGCATTTCCAGCACACCAGAGCATCCCTTCATGCCACCTCCAAGTGGTGTTCTCATGGCAACTCGCCGGGGCAGGTGGTACACAAATGCATCTCTTTTCAAGTCTGTGTTCAGCCACGTCACATTATTGCTTTGTACCCCACAATGGTGGGAGTATTTACACCATGGAAATTGGCAAATACTATAAAATCAGGGTTTTTTTTTTTTGAGAGCTGGTTGGAAAATATTTACTAGGATACTTCCCATCTCAGAAAATAGCTCCCTAAAAGTAACCGTGCTTCTGAGTCCTATGGCCATAGATTCATTTTGCCTGGTCTTAAACTTTCTCTAAATTGAATAATAAAGTCCACACTCTGGCTTTTTTTGCTCAGCTTTTGTTCAGCTTTGCTTCTTTGGTCTATGAAATTCATCTATATTGTTGCATGTAGCTGTAGTTTATTCTCATGCTATGTAATATTCCATTGTATATGAATATTTCAAAATGTATTTATCCATTCTTCTGTTGACGGGCATTTGGTTGCACTATTATGAATAAAGATTCTATAAACATTCTTTTACATGTCCTTTGGTACATGTATTTCTTGATCTATATGCAGGAGTGGAATTTTTTGTATACATGTTGGCTTTTAATAGATTCCATCAATTTGTTTAAAAGTGGTTGTAATAATTTATACTTGTACTAGAAAAGTATCATAGACTGAATCCCTTCTTCTGAGGAGGGAGAAAAGTAAGGAAGTCAATTATTGTCAAGTAGATCAGAGTGATGGCCAAGGAGTAGGAAACTTGGGGGGCCCTGCTGAGTCCAGTACCCCTCTTCTGCACTCTCCTCTCAATGGTAAAAATAACTATTTTTCTGTGAACACATGCCCTCTTCCAAGAACTATCCAATAAACTATATTTTTATTATTTCATTTCTTCCCATCATATCCTTATGAACTAGGTACTGTTGTTATCACCATTTTGCAGGTGAGAAAACTGAGGCTTAGAGAAGTGTAGGTAACTCACCCAGGCTCAGTTAATAATTGGCAGAATTGGGATTTAGAACTCGACAGAGGCTTCCCAAATCTTGACTATTGATCAAGTTGACTTTCTCACAGTATATCTATCTATAAATTTGCCATGTTTTGTTATATTTATCTATTCCTGTGCTTTTGCCTGCTGGTATAATAAAACTCCTTGAAGACATCAATTATTTCTTATTTGTGCACAGATTGGCACTCAGTAAATTGTAGCTACGAATAATAGTTAGATTTCCTGAGAGCTTACTATATGCTTAAAAATATTCTAAGCACTGTACATAGAGCAACTTATTTAGTCCAGAATAACCCTCTTAGATTGGTGCTATTATTAGGCCCATTTGAGAGACAAGGAAAGCAGGGCCTGGAGAGATTAACTAGCTAGTCTCTGCTCTGCAGCTAGTCTGTGGGAGGAGTCGTGATTCAGTCTAAGAGACACAGCCTGTGCTCCTTATGTCACCCTATCATTTTGTCTCACATTACAATGTTGTTGAGAGAAATGGTAAAAAAATGAATATTGAAGTGTCTTTTGCATAATGTAGGGCACATACTAGAGGCTGAATAAATATTATATGGTATTGATGGTATAAAGAACTTGTACCAGTTGAGGTCGGCAGGAAAACAGAAACCCTCCAGCCATTTCGAACAATGAGACTATAATGCAGGGTACTGTGGGCTTGGGCTGCTGTAACACAATACAGCTGACTGAATGGCCCAAACAAAAGGATTTTCTTTTCTCAGAGTTCTGGAGGCCAAGAATGCCAAGATCAAGTTTCACCAGCTCCCGGTGGTGAGGGCTTTTTTTTTTTTTTTTCTAGCTTGCAGAAAACTCCTTCCTGTGTCCTCTCCTGGGGTTTGAGAAGGAGACAGGATGTTCTTTGGTATCTTCTTACAAGGGCAATAGTCCTGTCAGCTCAAGGTTCTACTCTTATGACTTTATTTAAAACGAATTACTTCCTTATTCCAAATACTTCCACAGTGGGGACTAGGGCTTCAACATATGGATGTTAGGGGACCACAACTCGTTCCTTAGCAACTACTTATACAGGTGATAGAAAATCTAGGAAGCCAAATGGGGTGGCAAGTTAAACCAGAGATTAACAGCATTGGGAAGCTGCCACCACCCTCAAGTCTGGAAGTGCAGAGATGTTATCAGAGCTCAGGATACAGGCCCACCTGGTTGGTGGAAGATGGAAATGTGGCAAGGACCCCAGACGAAAGACTTGGCTAGCCAGAGTAGGAGCCACGGTGGGAATTCATCAGCTATTATCAAAAAAAGAGAGGCAAGAGAGATGTACCCTGGCTTCCTCCCTCCTGCCCACTCTAATCTTTTGCCAGAATTCCCTTTGGCCAAACCCAACTAGAAGCCAGAAAACAAGGAGGGAGCCGGGAAATGTGGCTTCTTCTGATACAAAGCAGAGCTAGGAATGACAAGGACTAGACCCGGAGCAGACAGGGGAGACTCTTGACAACCAGAGAGTGACAGCAGGCACATAGGTGCCGAGCTTTTTGACAAAAGCGTTATGGCAGTTACGGAGAGCTTAGCAGAGATTTAGCATTTCCATGAGAAATTGCACAACGTCTCTTGGATTCTTCCTCCTTTGGCTGAAGTTCATGGCGTTTTTAGGGATGGAGAGGACTTTAGTTGTTCCCCACTGGGGGCCGTTTTTCCCCTTGGGAGAGGGATGTTTTGCAATGTTTGGAGACATTTTTGGTTGTCACAATGGGAGGTGGGGTGAGGGGAGGCGAAGGGGGTGTTACTGGCATCTGGTGGGCTGGGGCTGGGAATGCTGCCAAACCTTCTGCAGTGCTCAGGAATATGCCCCACGGCTGAGAGTTACCCAGTCCAAGATGTCAATAGTCCTGTGGTTAAGAGAGAATCACAAATGAGTAAGAAACAGCCCTTAGGAGACAGCACCCTGCCTGTGAACTATGCAAAGTGATCTGAGCTGGAGTCAGAAGTTCGTTGGCTTTGTGACCTTTGCAAGTCACTCCACTTGAGTGTCCTCGTTTTCAGATGAGAAATTTTATTGAGACTATACTTAAGTTCTGTACCATTCCTTGAAAATCTATGTGTAATAACTTCTGCAGTGTGTTCAGTTTCCTGCTGTCAGCATTTTAAAATAAGAATATTTATTTTCTTATGATAGTTCACCTAGGTTTAATTTTTTTTTGTTGTTGTGGCTTTCGTTGTCTTTTTATGTACTGAAGGTGATTATGAGGGAAGCTTTTGCTCTTTTGAAGAATATTAAATTTGGATTTAAGAATTAGGAGCCGGGCTTGGTGGCACATGCCTGTGATCCCAGTACTTGGGAGGCTGAGACAGGAGGATCAAAAGTTGGAGGACAGTCTTAGCAACTTAGTGAGACCCTGTTTCAAAATAAAAAATGAGCCGGACGTGGTGGCGCACGCTTGTAATCCCAGTACTTTGGCAGGCGGAGACCGGAGGATCCGGGTTTGCGGCCAGCCTCAGCTCTCTCGCTCTCTCTCTCTCTCTCTCTCCTTAGTGAGGCCCTCCACAACTTTGTGAGACCCGGTTTCAAAATAAAGTATAAAAAATAGGGCCGGGGGCGTAGCACGGAGGTAGAACGCCCCTGCGTTCAACCCCCGGTACTGCAAAAAAAAAAAAAAAAATGAAATAGGTCTGGGTTGTAGCTCAGAGGTAGAATGCCTCTGGGTTTAACCTTCAGTAACAAAACAGAAACAAAAACAAAACAAAAAGAATTAGTTTCTTCTTTATTTTCCTGCCCCTAAGATTAAACCAGATTATTAAAACTATGCTAAATTTAATTAATCAACAAGAACAAAATAAAGGGAAACCCTTATTAAATTGATAATTAAATATAAATGGAAATGTACTTCCAATTCAGAGAACATAGAAATTATCTTCATTATTCTTAAAACCATACACTTGTAATAATTCAGATAGAGAAATTTACATTAAAGTTTGGCAAATGCTCCTCAGATCTGTCTTTTTCTTTACTTCTCTATCACTAATATGCTATCTTATCTTTCATAATCTCTTCTGGGGTAGGATCATCGCAATAATATCTTGATGGACTATTTTATGTTTGTTCCTTCTTCAGGTTCATTCTTCAACATGATCAATGCACAATACATATATATGGAAATATCACAGTGAAAACCATTAATTTGTACAATTAATATATGTTAGTCAAAAGCCATTCCTCACAATGCCGCAGGAGCGATCTATCTAAAATGCAGAAGTATTATATTGCTCTCTCTCAAGTCTAGGGAATAATTAATGGTCTTCCACCGCCCATTCAGAAGAATCTAGTCCACCTTTCCCCACTCATCTCCAGGCATTCTTTGGCTCCCACCCCATGAACCTTTAGCTCTCTGCTCTTCTGTTATCCCTTCGCATCTTTGCCATGCTGCTCCCTATCTCTCTAATGACATTCCTATTTATTTGGTTGTATTCTTTCAAGGTTCAGCTCAAATGTCACATCTTCCATGATGCTTGTCTGGATCCCATTGGGACTAAATTAATTCTTTCAGTCATCTGTATTTTCTGATAGGACATTATATTTAAATATAACCTCTCTTAATATATTTTGGCTAGTTTTTTGTTGTCTGTATTTTATTATAAACTCCTTGAGTACTCCTACATTGCTGAATTGAATTTGTACCCCAGATCCCAGAATGGTACCTAGACTATATTAGCAGCTCAATAAGCATATATTGTCATTAGTATCACCTTGTCCATTTGCATAAGATAGCCATCTTACCATATGAAGATATTCCACTGAAGGTCAATGTATATATTTACAATTATAATAACAATAGCTAAAACATGTAGTGTCTACATCAGATACTATTCTAAAGAATTCACATATATTTACTAATTCAACTCTCATGACAATTCTATTATTAAAGTTATTCTTATTTTTCAGATAAGGAAACTGAAACACAGGGAGGTTAAGTTGCCCAAAATTGATAGAACCAAGATTCAAACTCAGATACCCTTGTTCTACATGTTACATTATTAAACCACTACTCTACACTCTATCTCTTAGATTCTTTGTAAAGTATTTGAATTGCTGAGGTTATTACATAAGCATGATATATTGCTGTAAATCCAAACAGAGTGGTTTGCTTTTCCCCCAACCTTGTACTGTGTGCCTATCCCCACCATAACATTTGTCACACTGTATTTAAAGATTTGTTTCCATGTCTGCCTATTTTATCTGATTTGGAACAATTTAAAGCAAGAAATGTGCCGTTTTTCTCACTTTGTGTTCTGCCCTTACATAGCTTGGTAATTGATAGATGTTTACCCAACCAATGTTTATTGAATGAATAAGAACAAATAGCTTTTTTTGTGGTATTGGGGATTTAACCCAGGGGCATCTTACCTTCAAGCTATACTCCCAGACCTATTTTTACTTTTTATTTAGAAACAGGGTCTCACTAATTTGTGGAAGGCCTCACTAAGTTGCTGAGATTGGCCACAAACCTGCAATCCTCCTGTCTCAGCCTCCCAAGTACTGGGATTACAAACGTGTGCCACCACATCTGGCTTAGCTGTTACATTTTAAAACACATTAAAATCGATACAGCCATAAATGAAAGTTGATGAGGCATGTCACTTATAACCAATTAACTCCAAGAGATGAGATTAGAATATACTGTCCTTTTTCATGAATTGATTCAGTTACAACTTTCATTTCTTCTTTCTATTATCATGGGTGGTGATTAAGAAGTATAGAATTTTGAATCAGATTTATTACGATTCAAATCATAGCTTCACCATCTAGTAGCTGAGTGATCTTGGACATATTTCTTAATTTCTCTGTGCCTCATCCAAAAACCAAGGATAAAAAGAAATCTCTATAGAGCTGTTGTGAGATTAAATGAGACAATGCATGCAAATTGTTTTGAACATACAGTATAGTTAGTACTCAGTAAGTGTTAGTAGCTATAACATCATCATCATTATAATAATACTTGCATTGAGCCTTAGTATTTAAGAACACATGTACCGAGTTTGTTTTTGATTACGGAGCTTCTTTACACTTCAAAGAAAGCTTGGGGCTTCAACAACTTCATCTTCAAAGCTCTGAGATTTGAAATGGATTTTGACGATAACTCCTCCACGCAATGACACATCTTCAGCTCAGAATCTCTTTCCAAAGCTATTATCCAGCTATCATGCTAAGTAGTGGAACCTAAAAAAGAGAAGAGACAGTGGGCCAGTAACTGAGCTGCAGAGAATGACAGACAGTAAATGAAAAGGGATGTAATCAGGAATCACAATGATGTTAAACAGCACACATCAAAACAAGCAGAGAGACAGCTCTGTCAGGTTTGCTGGCAAAGTGAGACCCAAATAAGTCTTGTCTATTTAATACAATCTGAGCATCAGTTGTGACAAAGCCAAGAGCAATAACTAACTGAGGCGAACATGACATTGCACCTGGCTCACAATATCTCCAAGAGTAATGTGTGACACTATTTCAAGGGATTCCAATAGAACATGTTGTTCTCTGCAACAACTGTGAATTTGGAAAACAGGTTAAGGTTCATGGCAATATTGGAGATGAAAATTATCAGGAATGTTATAAACAAGCAAGAAACCATTAATACGTTCATAAATGAAAACTATAATATTGGCAATCAAACTTTTTTTAATAACCCTGAAATGCCTAATATAGAGACAGGAAAGTCAAGTAAACTAAGCCCAGTAGATGCTCAGGAATAAAATAAGTATCAAATGTATCATATGTGTATAATGAGCATTAGACTATATCCAGTATTTATTGAATTGAGAATGGAAGAGTCTCATGGGTCTAGAAACTGGAACTATGGTTTATAAATCAGGCCAGGAACCTGGCTCTGTGTGATGCTGGCTAACTCTCCACCACTTTTTTTTTTATCTCAATAATTATTCCTCAGTGGCTCAAAGTTCTCGACTTTGGAAAGTACTTACAAAAGATCCAAAGATCTCAATAAAAATCCTTAGACAGAATGAGCAAGTTTCTGATGGAAGAGCCAATTTTCTTCCCAGGGAAGCATCTAGCCATGAAAATCTAAAAATATCTTGGAAACATCATATATTTGAGAAATATAAAGCAAAACTTTTATTGATCCTACTACTCAGCTTACTCTTGTATGCAATTGTCCTATATCTTTATGTTCAAATGATAATAGCTGTGTCCCAGTTGAAGCACTGGGAAACAAAATCTTCAGTCAGTGGAAGGAAAAATGAAAGAAGCAAAGTTGGGATTATGAGACAACGCCAAAGAAAAATGCCTGTTTTTTGGGTTTTTTTTTTTTTTTTGGCAGTACCGGGGATTGAACCCAGGGGCGTTCTACCTCCAAGCTATACCCCTGGCCCTATTTTTTATCTTTATTTTGAAACCAGGTCACACGAAGTTGCAGAGGGCCTCACTAAGTAACTGAGGCTGGCCGCGAACCCGGATCCCCTGGTCTCCACCTCCCAAGTACTGGGATTACAAGCATGTGCCACCACGCCCGGCAAAAAATGCCTGTTCAAATAATACTTTTCTTAGGTTCATGGATTGAACTGTGATATCAGATTACCTGTTGTTGTGGGGGAAAATATTGGTAAGATGATTAAAATTCCATATATAACTTATCTAATCATCATAGGCAAATGAAAAAACACACCATGTAGGAGAAGCAATTGGGGCAGAAATTAACATTTATTTAGTAGATATCAATGATTTATCTGGCTCCAGGTTAGGCATTTTGCATACTTTGTCCCAAGGTAATATCTCAATACCGATGCCTAGATCCCACCCCTAGGTATTTGAATTAATTGATTATAATGTGTAACTGAGGTTGAGAACTTCTACCTGTAGGGAGTCCCAGTGAAAACCGGTTCCTGTTCTCCAGTACCATGGTTTCTTGTGCTACTGAATTCCATAAATTGTCTCAGGTATGTTACCTTAGAGTACCTGCATGTTACCTACAAAGACACAATCACCTTGAAGGACACCCAGTAATTCTTACATAATTTCTCCCTTTTGAGCCTGCGTAGAAACCTCACAAATTCAAGGTTAGTCCTCTGCTGGGCTCCTCCTTGGCTCTAACTTCAGAGTGGAATTTGGAGTAGCTGATTGAGTGCTTGCTCTTTTCTAGAGACTGACTCGAACAATACATATCTATTATTTCCCTGGTGTTCTATAGAGCGTATAGGACTCAACAGCCTTGTATTTAAAGCAACAAACATTCTTCTGTCTTCAATTGTCTAATGTGGAACAGTTGTCTTTTTCTTAGACTCAAAGCTTTGCTTCGGGTGTACCCATGGAGTAAGAAGCAACAGCCTCCATATATGGTTTGGAATGGTCTAGAGGCACATACCTTTTCTGATATCTGAACTGTACGTCTTTATCATCTACCTTCCATCCCCCATTTCTTCCTCCTCCATGCCTTTGCCAAGGCTGTAACAGCTTGAAGATAATATGAGTTAAGCAGCCTGCTATGGTTTGGATGGATAAATGTCCTCCAATCGTCAATGAATTAAATGTTTGGTCCCCAGCCTTTGTGATGCTTTTGGCAGGTGGTGGCCTTTAAGAAGTGGGGCCTTATGGGAGGTCTTCTGGTCATTAGAAGTGTTCTCTCAAAGGGGATTGTGGGACACTGATCTCTTCCTCTCTCTTTTATTCCTGGTCATGAGGCAAATAGGCTCCCTCTACCACATGCTCCCACCATAATGTACTGCCTTGCCCTAAGCAATGGGGCCAACCAACCATGGACTGAAACTTTTAGAACTATAAGCCAAAACAAACCTTTCTTCCTTGTAAATTGATTATCTCAGGTATTTTGTATAAATGTTTTACTCCTTCAAATCATACCCAATTAGGATTCTTTATTGAGACCATTTTTTAAAAAATGACTTGACATGAATTATATGCTACTGAGTGAAATCAAACAAAACAGCTAATTAAGGATATCTTTTATCAACCTAAATTTGGCTTTGATTCTCTATGTTTCTCGTTTTGTTTCAAATTTTATAATTTAAAATATTTCAAAGCTGGGCGTGGTGGCGCATGCTTGTAATCCCAGTACTTGGGAGGCTGAGACAGGAGGATCGTAGGTTCGGGGCCAGCCTCAGCTACGTAGTGAGGCCCTCCGCAACTTAGTGAGAACCTGTTTCAAAATAAAGAATTAAAAAAATTGGGCTGGGGGTGTAGCTCAGAGGTAGAATGCCCCTGGGTTCAATCCTCAGTACCTCAAAATAAAATAAAATAAAATATTTCAGACATACAGACAAGAAAATAATAAAACAGCCTTTCATTCCTGAAATGCATTATTCAATCATATCTGTCTTATTAAAAAAATAATGTAAATATTACAAACAAAACCAAAGTCTCATTTTTTCCCCTATACAAATGCTCTCCTGCTTACCTCCCCAGAAGTAACCATCCCCAGAGGTTAATGTTTACAATTCTCGTGTATGTTTTCTTATATTTTAAATATGTGTATATACAATAATGTAATTTGAGTTCTAGAAATTTAGATGAATGGTATCAATGTGCCTATATTCTTTTGTAACTGACTTTTTAAAAATTAAACATTGTGATTTTGAGATTTATTCAAGGAAAGCTAATTCACTCTATTACAAAATATTGAATTCAATGGTCACAGTTTATTCATCTACTGACAGCTAATTTATTTCTACTTGTTCTTAGTTGATGTATTATAGTTATACATACTAGTGGGACTCACTGTGATATATTCATACATGCATGTAGCATAATTTGGTTTATTTCACTCCCCAGTATCTTTTCCCTTTTCTTCCCTTTCTCCCTTCCTGTTCTCTTCCTCTCCTCTACTGACTTTGTTCTATTTTCAAGAGCTTCCTTTTTTTTATTCCTTTTCTTTCTTTAGCTTCCATGTATGAGAAAAAAAATAAATGACCCTTGATTTTCTGAGTCTGGTTCATTTCACTTAGCATGATATTCTCCAGTTCCATCCATTTACCTGCAAATGACATAATTTAGTTCTTCTTTATGGCTGAGTAAAACTTCATTGTGTATATATATATATATATATATATATACACACACCACATTTTCTTATCCATTCGTCTGTGACAGACATAGGCTGGTTCCATACTTGGCAATAATGAATTGTGTTGCTATGAACATTGTAATGTATGTATCACTACAATACATTGAATTTAATTCTTTTGGATAAATACCAAGGGGTGGTCTAGCTGGGTCATAAGGTGCTTCCATTCCTATTCTTTTGAGGAAGTTCCATACTGGTTTCCATAATGGTTGTACTAATTTATAATCCTGCCAACAGTGTGTGATAGAGAAAAAAAGCTAATCCAATAAAAGGAATAAAAAGAAGACAGACTTACTTACCAGTTAGCTATTAAAAGGATGGTAAGATATGGAATTTTATGTTGATAAACTTGACAACTCAACTTAAAATGTCAAATTCCTCAGAAATCATAACTAATCAAAACTATGAAAAAATAGAACCTATAAACTATTAGAACTAATAAAAATAAATTTAGCAAGATTAATGGATACAATATGAATGAAAAGTTTATTGCCAGTGACAAACAAGTGGAAAATGAAATGGGAAACTATGTTTTGTAGCAGTATGAAAAACATGACATACTTAGGATTAAATATTTGAAAAAGACTGAAATGAAGGCTAAAAAAAACATTTGACATAAATTGTGGATATCCTAAACAAATAGGGAAATATATTATGTTTGTGAATATATCTCTTTATCAAAAAAATTAACATTATAAAATGTCCACTCATTCCAAATTGGTCTGTAGATTCACAGCAATCAATAAAAATCTTAGCATATTTTTTTAATGAAAATTTGTCAGTTGATTCTAAAATTTTGGTGAAAATTCAGTATCTAGAAGAGTTAAGCCAATCTTTAAAGATAAATTTGTAGCCGGGCGTGGTGGCGCACGCTTGTAATCCCAGTACTTTAGGAGGCGGAGACCGGAGGATCCGGGTTCGCGCCCAGCCTCAGCTTGCTCTCTCTCTCTCTCTCTCTCTCTCCCCTTAGGGAGGCCCTCCGCAACTTTGTGAGACCCGGTTTCAAAATAAAGGATAAAAATAGGGCCGGGGGCGTAGTGCGGAGGTAGAACGCCCCTGCGTTCAATCCCCGGTACCGCAAAAAAAAAAAAAAAAGATAAATTTGTAAGATTTACACTACTAGATATTAGTACTTACTGTAATAATTAATACAGTATGATACTGGCACAAGTATAGACAAATAGACCCAAGATGTAGAATAGAGGCCAGAAACATATCCATTTATATGAAGTCACCTTATTTACAGCAACACCCATTGCAATTCAGTGGGTGAACAGATTGTGTTATCAGTCAGGGTTCAATCAAGAGATAGAAACCACACCAGTAAAATGAACAAAAAGAATTTAATATAAATCCTTGTTCACAGAGTAACTGTGATTAGTAACTACTAAAAGGGTAGACAGAGAACCATTGGGTATAACAACTGCAGGAAGCGGTTGTTACCACCCATCTGAAGCATCAAAGGAAAAGCTTTGGAAGTGAAAGGGCTTGTGGAGCTGATGCTCAGCTAGTGCTTCTGCTTAAGGTCTTGGAGGAGGAGGCTTGTGGGACTGGGTTCTGGTCTCTCAGAGATGAAACACTGCAGGAGTGTCACTCACAGAACCCTCAGGAAAATGAGTCAAACAAACAGGAAGAAACAAGCCCCTTCCTTCCCCTGCAGCATCGAAACCCCCTCCCACCAACACCTATTGGTAGAACCTAATGTGAGAAGCTAGCAAAACAGAAATGTAGTTTGCAAAGTCCCAGCCCTAGTAGCCAACAGATGGAAAGGTTTGGAGCTGGTGGACAATAACCTAATAACTGGCACATGTAGCCTCTGCAATGTCATCAGAGCGACTGGTTAAAAATGAACTTTCACCACTATTTCAAGTCATATGTAAAAATTAGTTCAAGATGGACCATAGACCGAACTAAAAGAAATTAAACTTCTAGAAGACAACAGGGTATTTTTATAACCTTGAGATAAGTAGAGATTTCTTATATAAGATGTGACTGATAAAATACACTTTGATAAAATTACTAACTTCTATTTATAAAATGTCACCATTAAATAATAGGCTGAAAAGGTAAGCTACAGACTGGAAAAAATATTTGAAATACATAAAAATGATGGAACAAAAACAATGTAGGTATAAAAAGGACAGAATGAGAGATATAAAAGTAGTCACTGGACTATAGGCATTTTTCATACTTTTATTGGTGCATTATAGTCTCACATCACAATGTAGTTCATGGTGATAGTGACATACATGTGCACAGCACTTGATAAGCTTTCCACCACTCCTTCTCCACTTTCCCCTTTCCCCATATATGATATTGAGATTGGCATTGGTATTTTACTAAACAGATATCTCCAAGGCCTTCAGCCTTAGGAGTGGGGAAGCCTTTGATTAGAACCCAACTCAAATGACTTATACTTGATATATATATATAAAGAAGAACCTCAAATCATGAAGGAGAAGAGATATAACCTAATTTTAAAAAGACTTGAAGAAAGAATCTACAAGGCAGACTATCAAATGGCCTATAAACATATGTATCATTAATTATCAAAGAAATTCAAATTAAAAGCACAATAAAATGGCACTATTTACCCACTAGAATGGCTAAAAATGGCTGACATTAATAAGCATTGGTGAGGATGTAAAATAACGGAAACTCTGTTACATTGATGGGGGTGTAAAATAAAATAATCATTTTGGAAAACTATTCAGTGGTCTAAAACAATCTAAATATAAGACTACTCTGTAGCTGGTTGTCACAGCATGTACCTATAATCCCAGCTACTTGGCAGGCTGAAGCAGGGTTATCATGAGTTCTAGGTCAGCCTTGACAACATAACAAGGCACAGTCTCAAAAACAAACAAACAAAAAGCTGGATGTGGTGATACAAACCTGTAATCCCAACTACCAGGGAAGCTAAGGCAGGAGGAGCATGAGTTGTAGGCCAGCCTGGGAAACTTAGTGAGACACTGTCTCAAAAATAAAATAAAAAAGGATGGGGATATAGATCAGAATTAGAATGCTCTTGGATTCGATCCCCAGTACCACAAAAATAAGTAATAAATAAATAAATAATAAAAAAGGATGGCCTATGAGAAAGATATTCCACTCTTGGCTTGCAGTTTCAGAGGTTCAGTCCACAGTAACTTGGTGCTGATGGCTCTGGGCCTGCAGTGAGGCAGTACGTCATAGTGGGGACCACTTGGCAAAGGAAGTCTGTTTACCTGGTGGCAGCTAGGAAGCAATGAGAGGGAGAGGGAGAGAGAGTGGAACAGGGGTCCCAATGTCCCCTTCAAGGGCACACCCACAATGACCTAACTTCCTTCCACTAGGTCCTACCTTCTTAAGGTTCCACCACTTCCCAAGAGCAGCACAGACTGGTAACCAAAGCTCGAAAACATGGCCTTTGGGGGACCTTTAAGATTTCAGGCCATGTTAAGCCAGGTGGCAGCCACAGAACTCAGGCCATGGGAGGAAGAGGGGCAGGCGCCCTCAGCTCATGGTGTCAGGGAACATAGAGAGGAAGCAGGGGAGATGTTGCAGCAGTGCTGCCCAGGAAAAGACACTGTCCTTGGCCACATCCCCAGAGATTCAATCCCCTCCAGCCATGTCCCCCTCCAAACATGGTTGCCTTGTGTAACACATGAGGTGTTGGGGGACATTTTAAAATCCAAACTACAACAACCATGTTCCTCAGATTCTCATTTCAAATGTGACTGAGGAACACCTCTGAGAGAGAAGAGTCAGTGACTTTGATGAACAAGGAACCAGCATCCTCTCCTAGAGTTCTTTACCTTGACCTTAATGCTATGATCAGATAGGATTTTTGAGTTGTTTCCCTTAGGTCAGAGTCTAATGTATTTTGCAAATAGGAAGGAGAGGGAAATGAATATTTGGTGACCATAAGAGTGGATGTTAGTAGATGTTAATGTTGTGATTTGAAGATATGAATATGTTCTTATAAAAATATTTGTTGAAAGAATTTTCTCTGGATGGATGCAAAAGACAGTTTCTGTGAAAATATTTAAGTTGATGTGTATATATTTTACTAAGAAAGAGTTGTAATTTACTACGTTTAGCAAATATATCCTTAGGTTTTCCAGTATTTTCTCAACTAAACATAGTTTGGTCTATGGAGATAAGCCAATTGAATATATTAGAAATTTCATCTTATCCCATAAAAATCTTATCCCATAGATAAGATTAAAATTGAAATTTGAAAAAAACTCAGAAAAGTTTACTTAGAAAGCAAAAATAGTACAATAATGAAAATTAATTACTAATAAAAATATTACCAATGACATAGCATTAGCCACAGATATCACTAGGAAATATTTTAATGTATATAAATATGGACAAAAATGATTATTCTGTCTTTGTTTTATATATGTCTAGATAACCAATATGAAAGCTTTTTTTCTTTAATGTATTGGGATAAATATTTTTCTTTTTTAGAAAGAAGCTTATTTTGAAATATTTTTTATATTTTATGTATCGCTCATTAAAATGAAGCCAACTTATAAATAGGTAAATACATAAATATCTAAAAACTATAATCTTAATTTTCTTAATGCCCCCTTTCATGCTGCAATGTGCCCTTCTTATGATTTTAAATCATGTGGTCACCCAATTTCATGATTCTTATATTATGTGTATGTGTATGCAATTTGGTTTTCTCAATTTTGTTTCCATGTATTTTAATCTTATATTTTCCTGATCTTTAACTCTCTAAGCATCAGTGCAGTCTCAGATCTAGTTTCAAGTTCGCTAATTTTCCCTTTGATGGTATCTAATATGCTATTTAACCTGTGTATTTTATATTTATATCAAATATTGTATTTTTTATTTCTAGAAATTCTATTTGTTTCTTTATCAAATCTGCTTTTCTTGAAAATAATCTATTTATTTAAGCTACGGTGCCATTCTTAGATTAAATATTTTGTTTTAATTTTAATTGTTCAGCTGATTCATAAAAGCATAAAAATTATAAATTTAATGGGGTACTATGTGATTTCTCAAAACATCACTGTGTTGTAGTACTCATCTTTATGTATGCGACTTATTTCTCTTAAGTTTTTATATTGATTAAATTAAGATTTTATATTGATTATCTAAACCGACATAATAATTGTTCTTGCTCATAGGCACATATTTTAACTTACTTCCTAATGATGTCTACCTTTAATGTTGCTTCATTGATATATTTTTTCTTTTTTTATATTCATTTATTGGTGCATTGTAATTATACATTTTGATACACATCAGGGTAGCTGCATCATACATGCACACATTGCTCATTTAGCCCTCCCTCAAATCCCACCCTATTCCCTCCCTCCTCCCTCCCTTTCGTGCTCCGCATAGTGATTGAGTTTTATAAGTTTGTGTATATACATCATGTGCTATAGTGTGTTTCCCTCCACTTCCCTCCCAACTCCCTCAGGTAGGTCACCTTCTTTGTTCATCTAAAGTTTTCTTCTTCTTTGTCGGGAGTCCCTTCTAAGTCCCATTCTATCTAGCTTCCACATATTAGGGGGAACATCCGACTTTTCACTCTTAGTGACTTACTAATTTCACTTAGCATAATGTTCTCCAGTTCTCTCCATTTCCCTGAAAATGATGTAATTTTGTTCTTTGTGGCCACGTAAAATTCCATTGTGTACATATCCCATAGTTTTGTGATACATTCATCTGTCGATGGACACCTTGGCTGGTTCCAAAGTTTGGCAATTGTGAATTCTGCAGCTATAAACATAGATACCCATGCATTAGTCTGGTAGTTTGGTTTCAGTTCTTTTGTGTAAATGCCTAGAAGTGGTATTGCTGGGTCATATGGTAGGTTCATTCCCATTCTTCTGAGGGTCCTCCACACTGTTTTCCACAGCAGTTGCACTAATTTGCAATCCCACCAACAGTGTAATAGAGTTCCTATTTCTCCACATCCTCGCCAGCATTTGTTGTTGTTTGTGTTTTTAATGATTGCCATTCTAATTGGTGTTAGGTGAAATCTCAGGGTAGTTTTGATTTGCATCTCTCTGATTGCTAATGAAGTTGAACATTTTTTCATACATTTATGGGCCATTTGTATTTCTTTTTCTGTGAAGTGTCTATTTAGTTCACTTGCCCATTTTTTGATTGGATTATTTGTTTTTTTAGTGGTGATTTTTTAAGTTCTCTGTATATTCTAGATATGAGTTCTGTATCTGAGGAGTAGCTGGCAAAAATCTTCTCCCATTCTGTCGGCTCTCTGTTGAGGTTCTTGATTGTTTCCTTTGCTGCACAAAAGCTCTTTAGTTTAATGTGATCCCACGTATTGATCCTCATTTTAGTTTCCTCTGCCTTTGGGGTCTTGTTGAGGAAGTCTTTAGCTGTGCCTATGTGTTGAAGCGTTGGGCCTATGCCCTCTTCGAGTAGCTGCAAGGTCTCTGGTCTGATTTCTAGGTCTTTGATCCATCTTGAATTGACTCTTGTACAAGGTGAGAAAGTGGGGTTTATTTCTATTTTTCTGCATATGGTTAGCCAGTTTTGCCAGCACCATTTGTTGATGAGGCTATCCTTTTCTCAGTGGGTGTTGTTAGCCCCTTTGTCAAAAATCAATTGGCTATAGATGTGTGGGTTTGTTTCGGAGTCTTCTATTCTGCTCCATAGGTCTATGTGTCTGCTTTTGTGCCAATACCATGCTGTTTTTATTACTATGGCTTTGTAGTATAGTTTGAAGTCAGGTATTGTGATGCCTTCTGCATGGTTCTTGTTGCTGAGAACTAATTTGGCTATTCTGGGTTTTTTGTTGTTCCAAATGAATTTAAAGACAGATTTTTCTATGTCAGTGAAGAATGACTTTGGTAATTTAATGGGTATTGCATTGAATCTGTAGATCACTTTTGGAAGAATGGCCATTTTGATGATATTTATTCTGCCTACCCAAGAGCATGGGAGATCTTTCCTTCTTCTAAGATCCTCTTCAATTTCTTTTTTCAATGTTTTATAGTTTTCTTGTAGAGGTCTTTTACCTCCTTGGTTAGGTTTATTCCCAAGTATTTTATTGTTTTGGGGGATATCGTGAGTGGAAATGTCTTCTGGATTTCTTTTTCAGTGGATTTATGGTTGGCATACAGAAAAGCTTCTGATTTTTTAAGATTGATTTTGTATCCAGACACTTTGCTGAATTTGTTGATCATTTCTATGAGCCTTTTGGTTGAGTTTGTTGGATCTTCTAAGTATAATATCATGTCATCTGCAAATAGAGATAGTTTCAGTTCCTGTTTTCCTATTTGTACTCCTTTTATTTCCTTCTCTTGCCTTATTGCTCGAAAATCACATGATCATTTCAATAGATGCTGAAAAAGTATTTGACAAAACCCAACACCCATTCATGATAAGAACACTGCAGAGAATCGGAATAGAAGGAACATACCTCAACATCATAAAGGCAATATACAATAGGCCCACAGCCAACATCATACTGAATGGGGAAAAACTTCGAGAGTTCCCTTTAAAAACAGGAACAAGACAAGGATGTCCGCTGTCACCACTCCTTTTCAATATAGTACTCGAGACTCTAGCTTCATTGATATTTTAAGGAATATATTTTTAAATATTGTATGTCTCATGTTTTTGATCATTTTATATATATTAATTTTCATTCTTTTACATATCACTGTTCAAATTCTAGGCCTTCTATTTGTCTGTTGACTCTTGCTTAACGCTTCATTTATTGTTTCACACTTTATTTTTTTATTATGAGCTCATTTTTGGAGAGGGTTAGTATTTTTTTTTCCTTTGAACATCTCTTTGTGCTTTGGTTGTGCTTTCCAAGCATAGTACTGTCCTGGGACAAATTGCTATATTAATTTTGGTGCTTTCCTGCTTTCAGATGATTTTTGCAAAATAAATTTTAAATTTTAATATTTCTTTTTGAATTCAGTCCCAAATTCTCAAGGAGAATTTTACTTCCCAGATCCTGAATGGCATTCCCCATGTCTGTGGGTGGTTGAATTTTGACTAGTTCATCTTTCTATCCTTCTACCTTTCTACTGAGAGTACAATCCATTGAAGATCATGGATCGATGTGGAAGTTTCAGTTCCAGTACCACAATCAATAGGTCCATGGCCTCATCCTATATCTTCTGTCTTAAGTGTCCAAGTCCAGTAGCACTTTCAAAGCATTATTAAAATCAGATCAAACACTTCACTTCTGGTTTTCTGCATAGAATTCATTTCCAGAGAGGCCTCTATTGTGAATCCTTTGCAGGCCCTTTCCTCATCTTTTGTTCATTTTGGTAGATAACACCTAAAATGTGCTATATAGACGTATATTAGTATTTACTGGATTCTATTGTGTAGTGTAAAAATTTATTTGTTGATATGTCTTATGTCTTTCAGTAATAAGATTTTCAGGTCAGTGATGCCAGTGATCATATCTTATTTATTTTAATATTTAAAATATATGGTATAGCCAGGCGTGGTGGTATACGCTTGTAATCCCAGTACTTGGAAGGCTGAGACAGGAGGATGGCAGGTTTGGGCCAGCCTCAACTACTTAGTGAGGCCCTCTGCAACTTAGTGAGACCCTGTTTCAAAATAAAGAAGAAAACATAGGGCTGGGGATGTAGCTCAGAGGTAGAATGCCCATGGGTTGAATTCCCAGTACACACATACACACACATATATGTAACAAATTGTTATTGGTCAATAAACTCAATAAACATTTTGAAATGCATCTCCTTGCAAAACTAAAACAGAAACCCTCTGTTGCTACAGCATGTGGTGTCTTTTATTCCTTTCTTTTGTGCCATGCATCAAAGCATCATGCAGCCACTTTGGGATTGTAGTAATTGTGTCTTTCTCTCTAACAGGTTGTTTTCCTGATTTATATTAATGGTGTCAGCCTTGACATTGCCTCTTGCCTATGCCATCTCTCCATGCCTCTGCATAAAAAATAAAACTAAAAAATCCTGTAATACTAAAATATTTTCCTTTTGCTATAAGATGTATAGAGTATATACTTTCTAAAATGTATCATTACATAGTTTTCCCAGTATATAAAAAATTCCCATATAAAATTATACTTTTAAATTATAGCTGGAAGTCATAATTTTAAAAGGAAGTCTTTTGTGGATATTATATTCTTGCTGAATTTCATAAACAGAGTTTATTTGCTACCTCAATGAGCAATTATCTGTCAAGCATAGTCATTTTGCGACTGTTTAGAATTATTTATAAAGCTAAGTTACAGGTCAAGTCAAACTTTCCACAAACTGCACTAGCATGGTTCATTTATTACCAGTGTCCAGAAACTTGACTCTTTGAAAGGGGATAAAAGGCTCAGGAAATAAGAATAATTCCATTTATTCCCTTAATAATCTTATCAATGGGTGGTGTCAGATGAAAAGGAAGGCTAATATTTTTAAGAATTGAAACATCATGCTCTGACTCACGAAAGGAAATCCAGGACAACGGGATCATCTCAGACATAACCATGAAGTTAGGAGATCTTTTTTCTGTTGCCTTAGCCTCTTTTCAGAACCTTTCTCCTAATGTCCTCCTTTCAACTGCTTCTGCCCACCCTCTTCCTACATTCTACACACAATTGCAGCCTATGGATAGTATTTCAACCCTAGTGGATTTCTTGCTTTAGACTGACTACTATCCTTTATCTTTCAAGGTGCTGAAAAATAAAACTGAGAACCCCACTCACAAAAGGAAATAAAGACTCAGTGGAGATCCAAATAAATGCATTTCTACTATTTCTGGTACCAGGGTAGGGTAAAGGGAGGTATTTTGGAGCTGGAGGACTTTCCCACATTGCTTAAATCACATGTTGGCTTCCTACCTTCTTACTCATAAGTGAAATCATAAGCTGATGACTAATAAACATAGTAAACAAGAAAAAGTACATGTAGACCCACTGGACAGTCAGCTATAATTAGATTTATGAATATCTTATCATTATAATCAAATATATCAAATATAATTAGGTGAAAGTAGAATGAAGATAGACTGAAATCTGTCTTATGACACAATATCAAGTGTTTTTATTCATTTAGTATTTATTTTTAAAATAAAATTTAAGGCACTTGAAAGATATAATGGAGGAAGTATTGAATTCTATTTTGCAAAAACAGGATGTCGATGGTATTGTGATATCATTTATTTATTTATTTATTCATTTATTTATTTATTTATTTTTGCGGTACTGAGGATTGAACCCAGGAGCATTCTACCTCTAAGCTATACCCCCAGCCCTATTTTTTTTATCCTTTATTTTGAAACAGGGTCTCACTAAGTTGCGGAGGGCCTCACTAAGTAGCTGAGGCTGGTGGCAAACCTGGATCCTCCAGTCTCAGACTCCCAAGTACTGGGATTACAAGTGTGCGCCACCATGCCCGGCTCTTGTGATAACATTTGATGAACATATGATCTGAATGGTATTTGGCAAAGGAAAGACGTTAGGCTGTGGGCACATACTGGCCTCACAGCACGCTTGCTAAGGGTGTTGATTTGAGCAAAACCAGTTTCTTCAGTTTCACTGCAGAGCAGGGGTAGGCAGACTACAGACTGTGGGTCAAATCATGCCTGTGGCGACCCAATTTCTTTATGGTCTGCAAGCTAAACATGGTTGCATCAGAGACCATTTGGCCCACAAAGACTGAAATAATTCCTCTCTGATCCTTTATTAAAAAAGTTTGTAAACTTTTTTTTTCCTGGTGTAGGGAAGGAGTTGAAGACATACCCTGGAGCACACGCTGCCACATTTGCAATGTTCTTTCTAGAGCAAAGAAAAACTTCTTAATCCAGTAAAATCATTTGTGGAAGGCTTTGGTTCGGGAGATTTTGGTGTTTCAAAATGAATCCACGATGAATGTTTTTATGACTTTTTTTCAGAAGCATAGAATTTATAGTAATATCTTCTTCCTTCATATCTGATTTATGTAAAAATGTTCTGATCATTTCATTAAAAAGCAATTTTTTTGTACTGAGGATTGAACCCAGGGTCATTCTACCTCCGAGCTACACTCCCAGCCCTATTTGATTTTTATTTGGAAACAGGGTCTGGCTAGGTTGATGAGAGTCTCACTACTTGCTGAGGCACGAACCTGCAATCCTCCTGTCTCACCCTCCCAAGTACTGGGATTACAAGCATGCACCACCACGCCTGGCTTGTAATTTTCTTTTTATCTTATTGGATTTAATCAAGAGTCTAAGTGACAGAATAGGGCTATCAAGATGAATAAAGGTATTGTACCTGCCCTGGAGAGGCTGACAGTCAAGTGGGAAGGCAGTCTTATGAACAATTGCTTACGATTTAATAGTAAAAGTATTCTAACATACATCAAAACTTTATGTAGACTTTCTTCCTTCCAAACCATCTTTCACTTGGCTTTTGGAATTATCTAAGCAATGCTGTAACTGTGACCACACTACTCCCTTGCTTTACATTCTTCAGTTGCTGTCCCTCCTGACTTCAGGAAAAACTCCAAACCCCTGAGCATGGCATTTATGGTCCTAGCCTAACTCTAGCACCTCACCTGGTGAACATTTTCCCCTTTTCCCAATGTTTTCCCTTAACATTATGTTTTGTGACTTTTCAGACCTTAGATGCTCTCTTGATTCGAAGTCTTTGAATTTCCTTCCTATTCACTGCTCTGCCTAGAGCTGATCTTCCACCCGACTGCTCAGAGATGATCCCCTCAGCCAGAGCTAACATGGCCCAGCCTCCGTGATGAACTCAGAGATGGACTTCATATCCAAGCCAGTTCCATGAAAGGAAGCTAGGATTCCTGATGGAATTGTTAGGGAAACAGTGTACTTGTTCCGTTGCAGTTGCTAAGTTTGTGGGATGTACATTAAAGCTCCAACTTCTTCATTCTATGACCCATCTTTCTTTTTCTTAAGCCAGTTTGAGTTTTTTCACTTGAAACCAAAAGGATTGAAATACAGCCGACTTCATAAAAAGTTGACATTTAAACTCAATAAAGAAGAACAAATGTAAATTCATGGTAAAATAGATAGAAAAGCAGTCTTCACATAGATTGGCACATGTATAATGTTTCCATTTCAGCATGAAAAAACTTAAAACATTTCATAAGACTTTTGAATATTCCTGGTACTTAAAAATCTAACAAAATGGAATTTTCACACACACACACACACACACACACACACACACAGACAATAATGATATTCTTACATTGCATCCCAATATTTTTAAGATACTGAATATTGAACTCAGAGCCTTACCTACACTAGGCAACTGCTCTGCCAATGAGCTATATTCCTGGCCCTTTTAAAATTTTTATAAAAATTTTATAAAAGTTTTTATTTTTCTAAGTTTCCTAGACTGACTTCAAACTTGTGATTCTCCCGTTCCAGCCTCCCTAGGAGCTGGGATTACAGGCCTTTGCTATCCTACCTGGCTGCATCCCAATTCTTTATCATAAATTTATTTATGAAAGAACAAAGAGGAGTATTAAAAATGAAGAAAATTAATGCCCAATTGAAAATTTAAATTAAAACACCTTTGCTTGTTGTATTTTTAAGAGGGTCAAATTATTCTTCTGAAAAGAATTGGTATATGGAATATTGCCCTTTTTGCAGTGGCAAATAATTCTTAACAAAGCACTTTTTGGCAAGTAAGTGTGTTCTGTGAATCTATGACATGTAAATATGAAATGTTAAAGCTTAAAACACGTCAAGGAGGAGGACTAATTACTATTGTGGTTAATTAGTGTTCTGTCATTTTCCTCACAATTACTTAGGCTTTGAGCATTCAACAGAACTTTCCCATCAAATCAAACACCTTCAATGGCTTCCTACTGCTTTGAGATGAAGTCTGAGCTCAGTCAGCATGAAAAGGATTCTACAATCTTGCTCCAAATCTTTATTAAGCTGCCCCCCTTCCTTACACACTGCCTCAGAGACAGCCGAAACAATTTTCTGGAAATCCCTTTATTTCTTTACTACTAAAACTCCCCCTAACCAATAAGCCCTTTTTTGCTCTCCTATTCCACCAAAAATTCAATTAGGTGTTAAAAAGTTTTTTTATGGTTATATAAATTGTTGCGTAACCTTGATAGGACAAAATAGAAAGTAGAAAAAAAAAGAAGCAGCAAAATTTACCACAACCGTATTCTTCAGAATTAATTATTCTAAACATTTTTATGCATTTTACTCTTGCCTTTGTTTTTACAACATCTTTCAATAATTTCTCTCATGTTGTGTATACCATTTTGTATCTTGGGTGTTTTTTCCTGCTCAAAATTATGTCATCAGCAATTCTTGGCATCATTAAAAGTTACTTGAAGCTGGGCATGGTGGCGCACGCTTGTAATCCCAGAACTTGGGAGGCTGAGACAGGAGGATCGGGGTTCGCGGCCAACCTCAGCTACTTAGTGAGGCCTCTGCAACTTAGTGAGACACTGTTTCAAAATAAAGAATTAAAAAATAGGGCTGGGGGTGTAGATCGGAGGTACAATGCCCCTGGGTTCAATCCCCAGTACCGCAAAAAAAAGGTAACTTCAAACCTGATTTTACTCTTTGTATCATTCTATTGAATGGGCACCCCTACCGTAGAGTATGCAGACTATTCCTAACATGGGTTCATGCACCTTATGACAGAGTATAACCGAAGAGTGAGCTCTGCAGTCAGACAGTTTGAGTTCCGCCACGTATGAGTTATATGATCTTGGGTGTATTCATCCACCCATTTATTCAGCAGATTTTTATGGAAAGCCAATTATGAGCCAGGCACTGATTTGGAGCGGGTGAAAGAGCATTAAATACGCCAGTTCCTCCCTGAGTCTAATAAAGGAAAATGGCAACAAATAAGTAAATGCATAATATTGGGTAGTGACAAGTGAGGGGACAGAAAATGAGGCAGACAGCCCCAGCTCAACAAGCGTTAGATGACGCTCTTGCTCATCTGTCATTCACCGTGTATCTCAAGTGTTAGATGAGCAAGAGTGCTGTCATTCACCGTATATTCCAGTGCCCAGTGAGTCTCTGTTGAATAAATGACTTATATTATCGACTGAGATTATTATTTTAAGCATAAGTAAGCTACTTAATAATAGCAGTAGATAGCAATGCATGAATTTTCTAGAATAGGCTTACATTTGATAGAATTTTGCAACAGAGTTTACCTCATCTCATATGATTGTTTTCACTTTTCTTTAGATGCTGCTTTAAGAGGAAATTATTTGCCTTACCAAGAACATTTGGGCCATCAAAAATTGTGTTACACAAACAATGATTTCAATGGGAAAAGGCATTTAGAAGCTGTTGTGTTTCTGGTTCATAACGATAAATTTGTTTTATGCTAAATGACTAAATGTATTTTAGTGACATCATCTTATAAAAATATTTGTTTTATAGTTGCTGGCTACAATTAATGAACTGGTTGATCAAAATGGAGAACTTTACCAAGGTAATGTTGTACTATATGCATTTCTGCCTATTTATGCAGGAGCTGGTTGGCATCTTCCACCATGCCTGGCTTTGATTTCACTATTTGGCTTGTAGCACATTTCAGAATAGTCCTAACTGAAGAGAAAAAAAATGCAATGGTAAATAAAAGATGCTAACAGAGTGGGATAGATGTGTGTTGTTAGGTTTTTGAGTCTTTGATTTTACCCAGTTCCCTGGTTGCTGCTACTGACTCTTAGTTGTGGTCTGGTTACCAATGCAATACAAGTGGAGTTTCTTAGTTCATTAATCATGGCTTATCCTATTTGTGTTATGACCCCCACACACATAAATCTGAACTGCAGGGAAAATGCTTGCTTTAGAATTTGTGATGAAGACATAGGATCTTATTTTAGTTGTCACACAAACAGGACCTTAGTCACAGGGAGAAAATTCTTCTCCCTGGTCATGGACATTAGCACCTGGCAGTTAGTATTCCTACACAATTTGTATGTATCTCAGATGAAAGGAGTTACTGCTTAGGTTATTTTTATCCTCCTATTACTAAGTGAATGCCTAAGCTGGGAAGCAGTCAATTCATGCTTGGTAGAGCTGAGCAATGTGTGCCATGCTCTGAAACTGAATTTTCTCTAGTAGCAGAGGAAGTCATATACAGTCTATTCCAAATACGGGGAGGTCAGTAGATGGGCTCATACCAGAGCAATTCATCCAAACATGTCCCAGAGAAGTGATGACTCTAACGTAGCAGGCATACCACTCTGCTGGTCTAAGACAAAGGCAGTAATAACCATAAAGTTCCCAATAGTTTCCATTCTCTTGCCTCAAACTCATGGTTTGTTATGTCCTTGGAATTAATTTAATTTTCCAAAGAAAAGGCAAAATGTTCACTTTTCAGGATATCCCTTCCACCTGGCCCCTCCTCACCCCTGAACCATGACTTTCTATTATGGTTTGGACCTGGAATGTTCTCCCAAAAACTCACATGTTGAGAGCATGGTCTCCAGGGCAGCAAGGGTCAGAGTGGGACATGGCTGGAGGAAGTAGGTCACTGGCGGCTTACGACACCTGTTCCTGGCCCCTTCCTGTCTCTCTCTGCTTCCCAGCTCCCATGAGCTGAGCAGCTTTCCTTCGCCACACCTTTCCACCCTGATGTTCTGCCTTGGAGCTGGCCAACCATAGACTGAGATTCTGAAACCATGAGCCAAAATAAACCTTTCTTCCTCTAAGTTCTTCTAGTCACACATGTTTCACAGTGATGAAAAGCTAGTGCACTTTCCATTTCACTTAGAATAAAATTCAAAGTTCTCCAAGGTTCTGCATGGCCTGGCCCCTACAATTTCGGCAAAATCACCTATAATCTCTGATAATTATCTTTTTCAATGACTCTGGACATTTGTTCTAAATCCCTGGCACTTAGAGTTGGTACTCAATATATATTTGTTGAATGATGAAATGAATGAATGGCTCCAAAAGCTGTTATCAAACCAGAATGAATATTTGAATTACCTGGAGAGCTTTTAAAAAAAGATGTCTGAAACACACTTCTAGAGTTTCTGATTTGATTTCTGTTACAAAGTGAGGTGGCTTGTGTGTGTGTGTGTGTGTGTGTGTGTGTGTGTTACTGAGGATTGAACCCAGAGGCTTTCTACTTCTGAGCCACACTCCCAGCCCTATTTTATTTTATTTTTATTTTAAAAAAGGTCTCACCAAGTTGCTGAGGGCCATGCTAAGTTGCTGAGGTTGGCCTTGAACCTGTGATCTTCCTGTTTTAGCCTCCCAAATACTGGGATTGCAGGTGTGCGCCACTGTGCCGGAGGGCAGGCAGTAGCATTTTAAAAAAGGCTCTCAAGCCGGGCGTGGTGGCGCACGCTTGTAATCCCAGTACTTTGGGAGGCGGAGACCGGAGGATCCGGGTTCGCGGCCAGCCTCAGCTCTCTCGCTCTCTCTCTCCCTGTCTCT
>PVJS01009369.1:0-39721 GCA_004027185.1 Glis glis
AAAAAAATAGGGCCGGGGGCGTAGCGGGGAGGTAGAACGCCCCTGCGTTCAATCCCCGGTACCGCAAAAAAAAAAAAAAAGTCTTAGTATATTATTTTTCTGGATTTGGTGGTATTTTCAGATTTTAAAAGTTTTTAATTTACTGGAATTATTTTCTAATTCTAAATAACTATATATTTTATTATATAATTCCATAGTTAGATTGTATTTTCTTTTTTTGTTTGTTTGTTTGTTTTGCAGTGCTGGGAATCGAACCCAGGGACTAGAACATGCTAGGCAAGCACTCTCCCACTGAGATACATTCCCAGCTCCATGTATTCTTTTTCCAAAAGGGGCTCCTTAAAATTATATAAGCTTCAAACCTATAAAACCTGATTGATGGGTTTTATTTTTAAGGCAATTTTTTCACAGAATCTTCAGAGTTTCCCCAATTATTTGGTGCCAAGTTAGCTTTGGACTTGTGGATTACATTATTTCTGGCTATGCCTTTAGATTTTGAAGATCCAAAGTTTTAATTCACACATGGAGGGGTCCTCAATGTTCATTCTAAAATAATAAAAGGGAACAAGGGCTTCTTTTAGAAACCGAGATATGTCATCTCATGGTCAAGCAGAGAAATGGCTCAATAAAATGACTAATGCAACTAAGAGTCTTGGTCCTGGCATTTTCTAGTTCTAGGAATTCGTTTTGTTCAGGAAATCAAGGGGAAACCAGAGTAGTTTGAAAAATATCCTCCAGTCTTACTATCAGAAGGTTAGCAGAAGGATAAGAAAAAGAATTAATCTGCCAGAGACTAGAGAGAGATGAATGAAAAAATGAAATCATGAAGGTAGGGAGAGGGGGAGATAAAAGTGCAAAGGAGATAGATGCCATCCCAACTGTTCTTAAAGTTTGTTTTTGAAATGGGTCTGATACTTTACTAATTGTCAGAATGAAAAACTGTACAGGTTTCTACTGGAATCCAATGGATAAAGAAAAGCAAAGTCTCAGAAAGCGTCCTAGAATAAACTTCCTCAGAAGGATAGCGATATCCCAGGAAAATTCAGTATCGAAGACCCTATTAAAGTAAAAATTAGTATACATGCAAGTGTTTTCTTGAAATTGCCCCTTACTGGATGACAACTATTTAAAGTGGTTAAAATAAATTGGATTGATCTTCAAGAGGAAAACCAGAGGATCATGGTAAAATATTCAAGGCATTACTGAGGCTCAAAGTGAAATGAAACTCTTAACTGTGTATGGGGGAAGAGACTGTGATTGCTTGTGTCCTGGGGACCTGATTAAGAAATTTATGGAATTCAGATTCCAAGAGAAGTTGTAACAAATAAACTAAAGGGAAGCTGAGCAGAAGATTAACAGATCAAGGTCTAGCCTTAGATTGATGTTGCTCTTATGGGAGGGTTCTTCCTGGGTGAAAGTGTCTAATTCATGGACAGGGAGGTTGACAAGATTTATTACAAAAATAGTCATATTAGCAGGCCCAGAGACAACCCTTTTCCTATTTCTCATTATGAAAGATCCTCACTGGACCAAATGTATGAAAAATTGTTAGAAAAATAAATGTCTGTCCAGAATGCAACTTTTATGTCAAACCAAATCCAGAGATCCTGAAAAGGGCACTAATTTTATGTTGGTTAAAAAGGGGAAAGTATTCATTTAAGAAGCAGACTCAGCTTCCTGAAATGAATTGAGAGATGGTTGAGGCAAAATGAGAGGATTGGTATTTGTGGCTATGATATTAAAAATGTGAGAAAAATCCATGTCTTAGGAGCACATAGCAAAGATACACATCTACCCTAGATCTCCCCAAAGGTACAAACTATACAAACCTAAAAAGAAGTTTTAGTTTTCTGAATCTGTCGAGGGTGACTTTTTTGCTGGAACAAAGGTATAAATGAAGGAGTAATCTTCCCAGGAGGGAGGTTTCTTTGAACTAAGCAATTTCATAGCAAGAGGGATCATCAAAGGCTTCTATAGCAAAACTGAAAATATTGGGACATAAAATATAGTTGAGACTATGTTACTAGGTACAGCTTAGATTCAATTCAACATTGGAAGGCCAGAAACACAGGATCAATAAGGAAGTGTCAATTAAGATGTATGAAATATACAGAAATGACACTTGAATGTAAGAACTGATAACTGAGACTATCATCAGTGGAAATGCCTAAACTTCATAAAAGGCAGTGATGTTAAAACTGCCACTCTCTGGGAAGGAAAACTGTAGTCACATATAGATCTGTCTGCTAGTTGTGGCATAATCACAGTGCCAAAATTAACTTTTTGATGAGAACTTTTATTTCCAAATAATTTTTAAAATCCAGGATCATGGACCTTGGACAGCTGACCTCTGGCTGACAGGCACCCCAGTGAGGCTAGAATCCAGGTGTTCTCTGTCCCTTCTCCTCACCTCATAAGTGGCTGAGAGTTTTTGCTATGGTTTTTGATATGGTTTCTGGGCTTGGGGGAGCTGTGTGAAACCTAGGAAGAAGCTTATTTTCTAAATTTTGTGGCTCCAGAATTGTTGGAATATTCTTTGTCATACTGACTTTTTGAACTCTTCCATCTGAGGCCCTTAAGTAACTTCACCAATTCCAGTGAGAGAACATACTGGTATTGGCTGCTAGGTAATCCCCGTGCAAACCTTCTGACTGAAACCAAGCATTAGAAGAAGTTGGGGATGGTGAATTCTGGATTTTAATTGATTTGAATTTTAATTCATAGGGACAAGTAAATTTGCTATTAAATTTTAATTCCTTTGGCGTTAACTTGAGATTTTGTTCACTTCAATTTGTTGGAAATTTAGCTCATGCAGGCAGACGATTTGATTTTTTAATTTGTCTTTAGACTGTAACTTTTAGCTGGATTTGATCTTTGACATTTAATTTTCTCCCCAGGAAATTCATAATGGGAGAGGTTTACATTGAAATTCAGGTCATCTCTATGTTGTTAGCAATTTCATTTTATGCTATCTTTTTTATCTCATTGTTGAATTTTTGGTTAGTTGATTGGAAGAAGTATCATTAGGCATAATTTGGGATAGACTATTGAGTTGAAAATGAATTTCCATCCCATGGTGGTGGTGGTTAGTATAACACATAGGGTTGCTCTCTACCGTCTCTCACTCTTCCACAGTGGAGCTGGAGTGACTTGGCAAGTCGGATGATTTGGGATGAGAATCTATGGCTCACCCTCTTCCCGACTCTCTTCCTCATAGGCCCTCAGTGCTCTTGGGCTTGCTCCAGCACACATGATGTATCTCAGTGCAATGCGCTGTGATCTCCACAGTGGCTTGTAGTGTCCCAGGACTGCCAGTAAGTGGGTGGCCAAGTTTATCTAAGTGTGGTGTTCCATGTAAGGAAGACCCTTGTTGGCCAGGCATGGTAGTGCACCTCTGTAATCCTAGCTACTCGGGAGGCTGAGGCAGGAGGATCACAGGTTTGAAACCAGCCTGGGTAACTTAGCAAGACCCTGTCTCCAAATAAAAATTTTGAAAAGGGGTTGGGGATGTAGCTCAGAGATAGAGTGTTTACCTAGCATGTGAAGACCCTGGGTTCAATTCCAAGTACTAAAAAAAAAAAAAAGAGAGACAGAGAGAAAGAGACAATTTTATTTTTGTATGTGTGGTACTGGGGATTCAATCGAGGGGCATTCTACCTCCAAGCTATACCCCTATCCCTATTTTATTCTTTATTTTGAAACAGGGTCTCACTAAGTTGCAGAGGGCCTCACTAAGTAGCTGAGGCTGGCCACGAACCTGTGATCCTTCTGTCTCAGTCTCCCAAGTACTGGGATTACAAGCGTGCGCCACCACGCTCAGCTGTAGAGACAATTTTTGCAACACACCTGTGCCCTATTTTCCACTGTCACCTTCATCAGTAGGTATTCAGCAGGAACACATTAGTACGACTGCCACAGTTGTTAAAATAACAAAATCTTTCTGTATGTGTATTATAAATAGCACAGTGGTAACTATAAGTTGGGATATTAATAATATCATAAACTAAATAATTCAAGCTGATGAATCATGTTGCTCTCAGCGATATCTGAAAATCCTTTGCAGCCAGTTCAGCCCAAGTCAGGATAGGCATTGCAGATGTGTTGAAATCTTTGCAAAATACTCTACATCAGTTTCCATTCTCTTCACATTAGTTGGTACTGCCTCTAAATAGTCTAATTTTGACTTTGGATTTATTGTTGGTGTGTTATAATTCTTGTGTAAGTAGTAAGTGTATAGCATTTTGTGTGTGTGTGTGTGTGTGTGTGTGTGTGTGTGTGTGTGTGTGTGTTACTGGGGATTGAACCCAGGGACATTCTACCTCTGAGCTACACCCACAGCCCTTTTTATTTTTTGTTTTTAAACAAGGTCTCACTAGGTTGCTGAGATTCTCACTGAGTTGCTGAGGCTGGTCTTAAAACTGAAATCCTCCTGACTTAGCCTCCCATGTACGGTGATTAAAGGAGTGTACCACCATGCCTGGCTTAAGTGTATAGCATTTTGACATATAGATGACCCTGACTTAAAAATTTCTGACTTGTGATTTTTAATCTTCAAGATGGTGTGAAAGTAATTCACACTCAGTAGAAACCATGCTTTGAATTTGGATCTTTTCCTGGGCTGATGATATGCAGCACGATACTCTTTCAGTGCTCGGTCACCAAGATCACCACATGGTGATAAGCAATTGCAGTATGCTGTGTGGCTATGGATCGTCATTGTTAGGTGTCTTAAATGCATTTCTTTTCTGGCACTGGGGATTGAACTTAGAGGCATTCTACCCTGTGATCTTGTGATAGTCAATCTAGTTTGTCAACTTGACCTGATCATGACACACTCAAGATCATGTGACTTTGGGTGTGTAACAGCAGATTAAACAGAAAGCCTGCCCTGAATGTAGGCAGCAGGGTTCTGATAGGTGCAGGACTTAGATAAAAGAGGGAGAAGCCGCGTAGAGCAATGCGTGACTCTTTCCAAAGAAAACGCATCTGCTCTTGCCTGAGATCGTCGGCCACCGGCTCATAGAACTGGAACTTCGCCATTTCTATGAAGAGCTTCTTGATCTTCTGCTCTCATCTGAGATCTTCGGCCTCCAGCCCTTCGAACTGAAACTTCACCATCGTTTCTTCGAAGAGCTTCCTGATCTTCACATCTTGGACTGGGACTGAATTAGTGGTTGCTCCGATCCTTAGACTCCAGCTCTTAGACCGCTCGACCAGCTACTGGTTCCTCTGACTCTCCACGTGCAGTCAGAACTTGGGACTACATTGCTTCAAACTGTAAGCCCATCTGATAAATCCCTTTTTCAAATATACTCATTCTGTGAATTCTGTTAATCTAGTGAACCCTGTCCAATACATACCCCTAGCCCTATTTTGCTTTTTATTTGGAAACAGGGTCTCACTAAGTTGCTAAGAGCCTCACTAACTTGCTGAGGCTGGCTTTGAACCTGTGATCCTCCTGTCTCAGCCTCCCAAGTACTGGGATTACAGGTATGAGCCACTATACCCAGCTTTAAATGAATTTTTAACCTAAGATTTTTAACTTATTGGGACATAAGACAATCATAAATTGAGAAGCATTCATACTAAAATTTAAGTTTATAATAAAAGATTTTAAGTGAACATCTAAATTTAAGAAACTCTAATGTTTAAACTATTTATTTATTTATTTATTTATTTATTTATTTATTTTGAAGCAGGGTCTCTATATTGTCCAGGCTGGCCTCCAACTTTCCATCCTCCTGCCTCAGCCTCCTGAGTAGCTAGGATTACAGATATGTACCACTGTACCTGATTAACATTTAAACTTCTTAATGTGAATTTCACATTTTCTGAGCTATACCCACAGCCCTATTTTATTTTTTAATTTTGAAACAGGGATTTGCTAGGTCACCTGGCTGGCCTCAAACCTGTGGTCCTCCTATCTCAGCCTCCCAAGCACTGGGATTACAGATGAAGAATTTTTAACAGCATCTACAATAGAGACAAAATACAACAAAGCCTGGCACGGTGGTACAGAGCTGTAATCCCAGTAATTGGGAGGTTGCGACAGGAGGATCACAGGTTCAAAGCTAGCCTCAGCAACTTAGTGAGACTCTCAGCAACTTAATGAGACCCTGTTTTCAAGTAAAAAATAAAATAGGACTAGGGGTATAGCTCAGAGGTAGAATGCCGCTGGGTTCAATCCCCAGTAACACACACACACACACACACACACACACACACACACACACACTACAAGCGCATATTTTCAGATATAAATTACTTAATAGAATTTTAAGAAAAGAATAATTTCAAAATGAGCATAAGATTGTAATCTGGATTTATGGTTCCTCTGGGTGCAAAACAGTCTTCTGTAGAAATGAGATTGTGCTCTTCAAAAAACTTATATATTAGGGGAATAAAATTTCAAAAATTTTGAAATTATTGATGAAGCTTCAACTATTTCACATAAGAAATGTTTCAACAATTTAAATCTGAAATTTATGATTTATGACAGTTCAGTGTTTCGCTTGATCTTGTAGACCTAGCAAGATCAACATCTAAATAACACTTCCAATTTTATTCTTATTACTTAAGAAAAATAGTTATGGTTTTCTTTTGTCCGTTTGTTTGGAAACAGGGTCTTACTATGTTGCCCATAAATAAGTAGAGAAGAATAAAGGGGGACATTTATATTCTTTGTCAAGTCTCTCTCTCTCTCTCTCTCTCTCTCTTTTGGTGGTACTAGGGCTTGAACCCAGGTGAACCTCTGAGAAACACCCCCAGCCCTTTTTTACTTTTTGTTTTGAAAAAGGGTCCTGCTAGGTTGACAAGAGTCTTACTAAGTTGCTAGAGCTGGCCTTTAACCTGTGATCCTCCCAGGTACGAGGCATGTGCCACAATGGCTGGCTTTCATCCCATTTCTTAGCTTGAGTTGAAAAAGTGAGTGCTCACATTTTTGCACATTTCAGTCATTTGGAAGGAAATAGGGAAAGAGAAGATACCTCAATGCCTATCATCTCTGAAATCAGGGCAGCCTATCTCAGGATCTCTTGGGGCAGAATAAGCTGTCTTCCTATTCATATTTTGTCAGGCACATAGGAGAGATGTAGTCAAAGAGAGTTGAAGCAAGAGATACAAAGTGGGATCAGAGAGGAGACCCAACCAGCAGCAGATAGAACCTTACTGTACAATCTGTAAAAGAAAGAGACTCCAACAAAAAGGAGCATTGAGAGACTGCAAGTTCAGCTCCATGACCTAATAAAATGTCCTTGAAGCTTGCTGTCTATGTTTTCAATTGCTGCTGTAACAAATTACCACAAAGTTAGAAGCTGAAAATGACGTCCATATATTTGCTCACAGATCCATAGGACAGAAGTCAGGATAGGATTATCTGGGTTCTCTGATCAGGATATCACAAGGTCAAAACTAAGGTGTGAGTTTGGCTAAACTCTTGTCTGGAGGCTCTGGGGAAGAATATGCTTTCAGATTGTTGATGGAATTCAGTTCCTCACTAGCTATTAGAGATTACTCTTAGCTCCTAGAGACCACTTTCTACTTTTCCTAAATGGCCTCTATCTTTAAAGCCAGTAACAGCATATCAGTTCCTTCCTATGCTTCCAATCTCTCTGACTTGCCCTTCTGCCACCAACTGAAAAAATTTGCTTTTAAATAAAAGCTCTATTAGATTAGCCCCAGCAAGATGATTTGCCTAGCATCAACTGATTAGTAACCTTAAATACATCTGCATAATCCCTTTTTGCCAGGTAATTTAACATAATCCTGGAAATTAGGTGGGATTTCTACCTACTACAGGGGCCAATCCTTGATAAGACTGCTTTCTTTTTGAATAGTACAAGAGGAAAATGCAAAGAAGGGAAAACAACCCATGTTACTTTATAATCTGAACTGAGTAAACTAGGTTCTTTCCAACCACCTTTCTTGTTGTACCCAGGCACTCTAACTGAAGCAGATTGCTGTTCTTTCTGTTGTCCTGACTTTATTTAGGAGACTTCCAAGCTTTTTAGTTTTGATGGAAGAGAAAAACCATCTGTCACCATTGGAATTGGAATTGACAGATAATTTACTTTATCAGTTTCACTTGTAATGAATACCCCAGCATGATTCTCAGAGCTACCAATCAGATGCACCTAAGCTAGATGCAGTCTTTTGTTGTTGTTATTGTTCTTTTCCTAGAACTGGGGATATAGGGAGCAGGGGCTGCAAAAAATTGACTCTGTCAAGGTGGCACTGAAGACAGAGCTCCATGTGGCTTTCAGAGACAGTGGCAGAAATTCCAGCAGAAGCATCAGTTTAGCACATGTACTGTCACTGGAAAGCAATGGGGTATGGTGTGGCCTCCTGTGCCCAGTTGCAGGGTGGAAGAGGCATGGATTACTCATGAGATCAGTTCTGTGGTATGCTGTTGGACCTGGCTTTTGAAGATGGTTCCTTAGTTTTCCTGGTGACTTTATGAATTACTCAATATCATTTAATAAATGTGGTTTCTGGTCAAATTATCCAGTGTTTGTGTTGCTTTCCACTACAGAGTCTACACTAACCTAATTTGCCGAACCCAATTATTACTTTCCTATTCTTTCCTTCTTCTTCTCTCTCTCTCTCTCCTCGCTTTCTTCCTTTCCTCTTCTTTTCCTTTCCTTCTTTTCTGCTGGGAATGTGCTCTTTATCAAATCTACCTATTAAAAATGCCATTCTCCATAACATCCTGTTTAGTGTTCTCAAAAAGTGAACTTTCTCTTTCCACCCTGATCCTTCCTTTCCTTCCTTCCTTCCTTCCTTCCTTCCTTCCTTCCTTCCTTCGTTCCTTTCTTCCCCAGTTTTTTAATAACTTCTTTTATTTATTTATTTATTATTTATTTATTATTTATTTATTTATTTTAACATCACTTGGTACTTACCACAATTTACCTTAATTTATAGTTATGTATTCCATGTTACATCATACTTGAAATCTATTATATAACTTTAAAAGTCTTTAAAGATTAAATAGATTAAAATTGAGTGGCGGCCCCTAAAAGAGAAATCAATGTATTAATCCCTGGAAACTGCCTATGTGACCTTATTTGGGAAAAAAAAAGCCTTTCTGATGTAATTAATTTAAGGACTTTTGAGATGAGATTACCTGGATTTAGGGTTCCCCACAAGTCCAATAATAAGGGTCTTTGTAAGAGAAATGTAGAGGGAGACTTGAGACAGAGGCATTCTGAAACAAAGTGGAGAAAGTTATTTGAAGATGAGTGCCAGAGACTGAAGTTATACAGCCCTAAGTGCAAGATGCTTGTTGCCCCTAGAAGTTAGTAAAGGCAAAAAAATAAATAAATAAATAAACCTCTTCTCCAGAGTCTTTGGAGGAAACACAGCCTTGTCTAGTCTTTGGAGGAAACACAGCCCTGTCTACACCTTGATTTTGGACTTCTGGTCCCCAGAACTGTGAAAAAGAAACTCTTTGTTGTTCTAAGTCATCCATTTTGTGGTCATTTGTTAGTGAAGCTCTAGGAAGTCAACAGAGACATCATCATTAAATCTTCAGTGGCAATCCTTCTGTCATGAAGTGTTCATTACTGCATTGGAGTTAACTGGATACTATGATGGACACCTGTGGTTTTGCTTTCCTATCATCAAGTTTTCAGCTTTCAATAATACCCCCTACTTATATTTTGGGGACCTATCTTGCCCCTTTAATGGGACTCCTTTAAGTTGGCAACTCCTTTGAGTTGGCTTCACCTGGCCAAGTGAAGATCATGTGGCTAATTACATGCTCTCTTTCTGGATCTTGAATCTTTCCTTCCTTCCTTCCTTCCTTCCTTCCTTCCTTCCTTCCTTCCTTCCTTTCCCTACTCTTCCTCCTTCTCCCCCTCCTCCTTCCCCTTCCCCCTTCCTCTTCCTACTTTTTGGAGAGAAATACCACAGAGAATTTTTTTTAATAACTTCTGTTACTTAGATCACCTGAGCTTCTTACCATCTCTCCTTTGCACAGCCTGATTCTTCAGGTTTTTTTAGAAAATTCCAAGCATTTTCTCAAATCTGTCCAAGACTATTTTTGTACTTAGACTGGTAGAGTTGTTTTCTTTCTTTGAAAAATTACTACTTGAGAGAGCTACTTTTTAATATGAGCATTCTTGAGGGTCATCCTATACTCTCAATCAGAATCTTTGAAGATGAGTGCCAAAAATGTCTTTATAAGCCCCATAGGTGATTCTTTTCTCCTTTCTTATAAAAATGTCTAATAATTGCTGTATGTATTATCAAATAACATTTACTGTGGATTCAGATTAAAATGGAACAAATCCTAAAATTTACTTTGGACTTACTCCAATCTTCAAATGCTGACGGAAATATCAATATAAGAGGGGCAAGACTATTCTCATGACAAGTGTTTATGGGCTTAGATATTTGTTATGAAAAGAATATAGCCCCATAGCAATTGGAAAACCCCACAGACAAACTAAGTGATGTAATTTGGTGGTCCTTAGAGTCTACTTCTTTTCTTAAGTAGACTTCAGGCTAGAAAATGGGAATAAGGAACACTTAGGCTATGAATCTCAAACTTTATGATCTGATCTCCTGTTTCTGACCCTAAACTGAAGCAAAAACTTTCAACGGGAAGTACTTTTAAAATATTGTTTTGGAAAAATTCAGGTGGGAGAAAGGAAACTTCTAAATTTTCTTCATACACAACACAATGCAGCTTTGCTCTTAAGACCTGTGTCTGCTAAAGATTGATGATAAAATCTTGTCAGTTTAGGATAACTCAATCACTTCCACTGAGAAATGTATATTACTCTATGCTACTCAGTCAATTCAGATTTTGTTTCTCACCCCCATTCTTTTTCTCTTGATCTCAGTTGAGGCACTTGAATTCCTAGGAGCATATTTTTAAGAGAAATGCCAGTCCCCTGAGTTGGTATCCCTGATCCAATTCCATCTTTTGTTTTTCCTGGGCTCTGCTGGGTGTAAGTCAATGAGTCTAGAAATGGGCAGTTGTTATTTATTGAATTCACTGCCAGCTTCCCAGGACTACAATAGCCTCTGGTTAATGCGAATGTAGATCATGCACACTTTCCTCTATTGCTAGGCTTCCTCCGTTCCATTGGCTTTGGCATTTCCTCTCTTCTCCTTGGAGCTCAGGAATCTGTGAGGCTGCCCTCAGATCCGGCATACTGGTATACTCTCCTCAGTCATTCTGCTTTACTGCTCAGGATTATGTTTGAAGTTTGCAGTGATACCTTGAAGAAGCTTGTAGTCTTTTATATTCTGGGAGACTCCCAAATGTGTGTTGAGTTTCTATCACAGTTTTCATTGCACTGCTGCCCACTTACCCACCATTCCTGAAATATGGAACCCTTCAGCATCCTTTAGAGCTCCACAACCTAAGGTCTAGTCATGTCCAACAACAATTTCTCCTTATTAATACTTTTCAACTTTCTTAGCTTTTTGAGATGGAAAATTGTTTTTACATCACCCTATATTCTTCCCCACTCTATTATTTATGGATAAACACTGTGCTCCAAGAACTCCAAAGATCTCAGGCTTTGGAGATCATGAAAACATTTCATCATTCAAAAAAGCTGGATTCAGCCAGGTGTGGCAGCATATGCCTCCATTTCCAATACTTAGAGGAGGCTGAGACAGGAGGATCACAGATTCGAAGTCAACCTGAGAACTTAGTGAGTCCTTGTTTCCAAGATAACAAATAAAATAGGGCTGGGGATGTAGCTTGGAGATAGACTGCTCCTGGGTTCAATCCCCAGTACCCTCCCCCACCACACACCTGGATTTTATAATGGGAAGACTTGTTATCAAGATGATTGCTTATATCGTGGATTTTGGGAAAAGTCTAATTTGAACCTAGAAGGTAATCAATGCATTCTTCTCTCTTGTATTCTCTCTGTCCCTGAGACCATTCATAAGCAAAGCTATTGTTGTTGCCTGGATGGTAAAAGAAAGATAATTGGTGTAAGCAATCACAGGGAAAAAAACTGAACTGAAGTAGTTAATATCAAAATGTTAACCACAATATTTAACATGAGGAATCAGTAAAAAGGATATTCTACTGTTGAGCGATGAGACCTGTCTTAGAAGCACACTGAGATTATCATCTTGGACCAGCCCAGTTTGGATACATGGTATCTGGCTGGGTGGGATCTGTCCGCAAACGGACACATTCCAAGGGACCTGGTGTAATCTTCAAGGTGCGGTCTTTGATGTCATCTCCACCCAGTAATGGTTAATCCCTTCTTCCCCTAAGTTTATCATATGTTTGCTTCGCTGACCTTCTTTACTGTAACCTGAGATAATTGCTGATTTCTGTGTTTGATTAACTTTTAAAGTTCCTATAAAAATAAGGCCCTGGATATAGTGTGCCGGGAGAACTTGTCATCTCTATCTCCTCCCCGACCCCCCGATTATTAAATGTAACTATTTTTGCAAATTACTATATCAGACTTCATGTTGTTTCGTGCGAGAAGACCATTGTTAGGAAGCTGCTTGACGCAGTGACCGTCTGTGGCTGGATCCACAGACTTTAGGAAGCTGTCTGGGCAGCGACCGTCTGTGGCTGGTGACCATAGACAGTTTTGTCAGGAAGCTGCTTGACGCAGCGACCGTCTGTGGCTGGTGACCATAGACAGTTTTATCAGGAAGCTGCTTGGTGCAGCGACCTTCCATGGCAGGAACCACGGAGTAGATCGTCCGCCGGAGCTACCGCGGAGTTACCGCAATATTCTACTAATGACATCTTATGTATATAAGATGTATATATATATATATGTATATGTATACATACATGTATATATATGTATATGTATATATACGTGTGTATATGTATATATGTATATATATTTATATATGCATATAAGTGTATATATGTATATATGTATATAAATGTATATAAATGTATATATGTATATATATTTCTATTATGTCTAAAATTCTTAGAGTCAAACCCTAATAAGAAAGCTATTACAAATGACTGACATCAAACATGAATTAGCTTATTTACAAGAGAGAAAGAGAGGGAGGAAGGAAGAGAAAGAGAGAGAGAATTATTATAAAAACATGAGCTATCCCAAATAATTAAAGGACAAGAATGGATTTTCTTGGCTTCACAGGTAACTGAAACCAGGCAGGTATATACCATCAGGACTACTAGTATACTATAATCAGCTTTACCAGCTCTCCAGAGTCAATCGATAAATTCAGGAATTTTGTGAGCAGGTTATAAAATACAGACAGTATTAAACATTAAATAATACAAACTAATAATTAACTAAATCATATTATTTAGGTACTAAAAGATCAAGTCTCATCATTTTCCAATAATCTACTTTATATTTTACTATTATCTATGCTCTTTAAATTAATTACATTTATTATGTTTATATGTTGGCAATAATATATAATGATGTGCTACTGGGAATCACTTCCCAATTCATGTTCAATGACATCATATTAGTAGTTTGAAATCGGCCATTGTAGAAGAATTTATATTACAGAAATTGGCAAATGCTACAAGTAGGCCTTTAAAAAATATACAAATAAGGGAACTGCTTGTTAAATATTTTCCAGCATTCCTCTGTTCACTTTCTTTCTATTACCCATGTCTTTTCTCCCATTCTTTTATGTCTCTACTTCATTACTCTTTGCCTCTATCAGTATCTGTGTTTTATACATGAAGCAAGAAACATGGACATTGAGGTTTTAAGATTCATAATTTTCACCAAGGTACTCAAAGGCAGTACTATCAAGATAGCTTCTGTGCTAACCGAAATGATAGGCTGAGATAAGAGAAAAATTCTAGAACAGGGGTGCTATATAGACAATCCTCAAATTCTCTACTGTATTGCCCGAATCTCACCTCTGTTTAGCACTTTCCCTGGAAGGAGTCTACCATGAAGATGCCTGGAGTGTCCTAACCAGGGGCACTCTATCTTGCTTCTTGCCACTGTCCTCAGTTCAAGTCAAGGAGTTTTTCTTGACCAAGGAAAATCCACTAATGGTTAGCTAGTTTGTCCTCTCCCCATGAAAGTGGGACTTTTGATACAAATTTTGGCGCAGAAGCAGTGTTTCAGCTGCCCATAGAGGGCCAGAAAAGCAGAAAGATTCTTTCTGGAAATAGAAATGATCTTTCTGAAAGCAAGTTAAACTCTCACTAACCCCAGGAAGTTCAAAGGAACTATTTTCCCAAACTCTTATAACTCTAGTCAATTTGTTGAAAAATGTATTTTATAAAATATGAAGCGTTCTTTTTCAAAATTAGTATGAAGACCAGAGACTCTCCTGAGTTTTCTTCCCAGCCAAGATGATAGAAAAATGCTTACGGCACAGAACGATGCCACTAAAGACCTTCTCTGAAAGTGATGTATTATCCCAATGACATGACAAACCTGAATCTACTATCCCTGCTTGATAAGGATAAAGCTACCACTGCAGGGATTCCTTGTTGAATACTATCATATGAGAATAAATTTCAGAGCTTCCATTCTACCATTTTTTAAAATTTTAAGAATCAGCTGACTCTCCTAGAAATCTATTGGTGACTGATGACACAAAATATATATAGCTCTTCTGGTTGACTTTCATCCTAAAACCATTTTTTTTCTGAAATGATTTTTTAAAAAGCAGATCTGTGGCCGGGCGTGGTGGCACACACTTGTAATCCCAGTACTTTGGGAGGTGGAGACAGGAGGATCCGGGTTCGCGGCCAGCCTCAGCTCTCTCTCTCTCTCTTCCTGTCTCTCTCTCTCTCTCTACTTAGTGAGGCCCTCCGCAACTTCGTGAGACCCGGTTTCAAAATAAAGTATAAAAAATAGGGCCGGGGGTGTAGCGCGGAGGTAGAACGCCCCTGGGTTCAATCCCTGGTACCGCAAAAAAAAAAAAAAAAAAAAGCAGATCTGTAACTGAAATACCTGCTGATTCATAAACCTTCATTTTCAAATGTGAAAGGATTTCTGATTTTTCCTCTTATTCCAACAATTCTACATATACTTGTTTTTCCAATCTGAGACACAAACAAACTGAAAATTGACCATGCCAATGTGCAAACTGAAACTCCTGCCATTCACATTAATATGGCCCTGGATCGTGTATAATATCCACTTTATCAGCTAGGAGATATTAAGATAACTAGGCCAGAGCTTTTCCCCTACTTCCTTCCAAATACCTCTCTCTGCACAGTTAATTTATCTAAAGGGATAGAGTCCGGTTTTTGAGAGCACTGTAATCAACTCCAGAATAGACTCTAATGTGCATTTCTGAATCACAGCACTTAAAGCAGTGCCAGGTCTAGAGTAGACACCAACACTCTTAGTGGGATAGGATGGGTGAGTGCCAGATGCCCTTTTGGGGATCACTTTGGACTTCAATGACACTGTATTTTTAATGCTTGAGAATAATTGTTTCCATTGTGGTTCAAACTCAGTTTTTCTTCACATGGAGAATGGAAATATAGAATAGCTGAATTCAGTTTCTCATGTCATATTGTTGTTTAATGTGTTATTCTCTAAATACCTTCTATAATATAGTTAGGCCTAGAGGCTTAATTAAATTCATGTTAATAAAATAAAATTTTCTGTTTGCAGAATGGTATATGTATCATTCTGGATGATACTGTGTACTCTTAATGTATCACCTTAGAAGAGGATATGACTTCTAGTCATAGAAATATCAATTTATGGGTTCAAAACCTTTTGGTCTAATCCATCTTTCATAAAGTTCCCCACTAGAGGGAGGAGGGGAAAAAGGGGGAGGTAATGAAATTGACCAAATTATGTTATGTGCATGTACAAATATATCACAATGAATCCCACTATTATGTATAAAGATAATGCAAAATTTTAAAAAAGACCTCCCACCAACATTTTACCTAATGATTTTAGAAGCCACTGGTGATCTTTGACCAGATCTATTATATTTTACTAAGGATTTCAAAATGTTTACTTTCCAACGTTACTGTCTTGGAATGATCTATTCTACTTTATAAGGAAAATTTCTAGATTGTTTCTTACCCTGAAATACACTTTGCATAAGAAAGATATGGTAAATACTTGACTTATTTGCCTTACTTATCAATTTTCATAATAAAAAGTTGGTGGCCTGGCAAACCAATGAAGCTCTTTATTTTTTACTATTATGAGGAATTCTACATATTTGATCTGTTTTATACATTGAAGTTATTATTTTGACCATAATTTTTTCCATTTATGTCAGTAAGAACTTCTTCAAATTGGCTCTTGAGACATTTCAACATGATCCTAGTAGTCATGGATAGGTTTTTGCTTTTAGTCCAACAAGATATCCCAGGATTACATTGTGTATTTCCTATCACAGATATAGAACCAGTTTTAAAAGGATCTATAGATCATTTTAGTTGGAAATGAGACTTAGAGATTAAAGTAAGGCCACTAGGTTTTCTCACTGGTAGTAAGTTGTCATTTTTCTAGATCTTTTCAATATAGTCAGGAAATAATTTTGCTTTTGTTATTTTTAGCAGGATAAAAAGAAATAAACTATACTCATAGTCCACAAATTACATAACTTTCACTTAATTTCATTTATCTAAGTTTTTCTCTTATTTCACAAATCTTGGTTCCTAAAGACATTAGCATAATTGTTTATTTGCTTTATTCTCCAATGTTTAATTTAAAAATTTAATATAACAATTTCAGTGTTGTTATAAAAGTATCATTCCTAAGAGCTGTTTGTTTAAATGCTTTTCTTTTGTTCTTAGGATAAATATTACTAGGAATCACAGTCAAGTTACTATGTTTCAAAGTCACTTGAAATAATTCTTTTTAATGCTTATTTTTATTAATTTTGATCATCAATATCTCAGATGTGCAGTGTGTAAGATGAAGACATGAATGTCTCTATTTTTTCTTTCATCTCTTCAAATTATTATCTCAACCTAACTTCTAACAGTTACACATTCACATTCAGATTTTCTAGTTATTATCATGTATATTTGGCTCTGTGTTTGCTTTGTCTATAGGTTGACTACAAATGTTGGAAACCACTAAACTACATTTACCTAATGATAGGTATATTTAAATGATAGGTATTATTTAAATGTCAAAATTTGTAGTCTTATTATTATTACTTTTCTGGGTTGATAAAAGAATATTTCTAGAATCACAGGTGAGTATTTCTTATACTACCTATATATCATTTAAGATTATTCTATTTTGCCATAACCTTCTAATAGCACTTTTTGTTTGTATTAGTTTTGTTTCCTAGAGTTCTAATTGCCCTTCTTTTTTCTTGAATAATGACTTTATATAGAGTAAACTGTTTTCAAGCATATCAAATGTATCCCATTCCCCCCCTTTTGTGTGTGTGTGTGTGTGTGTGTGTGTGTGGTGCTGGGGATTGAACCCAGGGGCATTCTACCTCTGAGCTACACCCCCAGCCCCATTTTATTTTTTATTTGAAAAAGGGTCTGGCTAAGTTGCTTAGTGCCTCCCCAAATTGCCAAGGATTACTTTGAACCTGCGATCTTCCTGTCTCAGCCTCCCAAGTACTGGAATTACAGGCATGTGTCACCAAGCCTGGCTGAATGTATCACTTTTTATGAACACTTTTCATACAAAAGCTTCCATTTTCTTTTCTCATTATGCATTGGTTGTTCTCCAGCTTTGTCATTCTTCCCTTCACTGATCCTCAGTTTTGCTTTCCTACTTCCTGCACCTTACATCTTTTCTCTCCTTTTGCTGGGCTAAAACAAATTCCTGAAAAAGGATGTTTGGGTGGTATACTGGACAGTCTTTACTCCAGATCCATGCAAGCACTCCTGCTTCTGCTGTGTGCCTCACTTACTTGTCTTACTTCTTGCTCGCAGCAACCTCAGCAATGGCTAATATCACTCCCACACTCACAGAGCCAGTTTTCTGCCATGGCTCTGTAGTGGCTGCCATGGCTGCCACAACTACAGTTTTAGGGGGTCTAACCCTGATGTCACCTGTCAAGAAGAACCTTTCCAAGCACCTGTTCCATGGCTTTACTGGATCTATGATGTTTTTAGAAACACCCAGAAAGGTGGGTAATGGATAACACAATCTAGAAGTGCTGTGATGTGGAGTGGGCTTGAACAAAGGGAGATGTAGACCAACAAGAAATTAGCAGAATAATTCTTCTCCCTTCTGAATATGGGTTGTTCTGGGACACAGTAGTTCATATGGCCTCTTTGGAGACCTCCCTGTAGCCAAGATACCAGTTGCATAAGAGGTAAAAAACGGTTCTACACTTCTATAATAATTTTACCTCAGTGTTTATAAAATTATAGGACTCCAGAAGGATCACAGGCAAACTTCTGTACCTAGTTTGTCATTCTGAACAGCATGTTAGTGTCACAACTTTAGAAGACATGAGTATCACACTGCACAAGGATTAAAACAAGTACATGTATTTAGGCCAAGGCAAGAGTCATCTTCATTCATTCATTTATTCAATAAATATCTGTGATAAACCTATGCTAAATGCATGAAATAAAACATACATTCTCATCCTCAAAGAGATGGTTTCTAATGGAGATACATATACTTATGAGCAATTTTCTCATTTATAGTATACCTTTTTGGTGCTTTAATTTTTGTCAAAAGTCTTCCCAAAGACTCTGTTCTATTCTTATTTCTCAGAGCTGCATAACTCTAAGGTTGGCCTCAGAATCATAATCTCCTTTTCTTTAGCTTAGTTTTTTTTTAAAAAAAACTCCTCTTTCTGCCATGGCTGAGAAATGCCTGTTCATAACAAAAGCTGGAAATGATGCCAAAGGGAAAGTAACGTTTTCCTCTTGATCTTTTTTCTCAATTTACTAAGCTATTGCAATCATTTTCTCATGTGTTTCTTGAGATTCAGGAGGTAAGCAGAGCCAGCGTTGTTTCTTCATTGCACGGAAGAGGAAATTGAGGCCCAGCAATATTAACTTTCTGGCTCAGGGTATTCAATGCAAAATCAGGGCTAGAATCCCAGTCACATTTCCTGGAACATTTGTTTCCAATGACATTTTAATAGAGCTACAAGGCCCAGGTAAGAGATGGACAATGTGGCAATCGCATTGTGCCTTCTGTTCTTAGCTCCACAAATGGACTCAGCTATGCTCTATAGTAAGAGATTGATTCCAGAATTTCCAGAATCCAAGGAAGATGTAACAGGCTGAGAAGCAAGAGTGAGGTGGCTCCAGGAATCCAAACAACTTAGTCTTCTTGAGAATCATGTTCCTTCTACCCCAACCTGCTAGTCTTCATTCTTGAGTCCCACTTTCTCTGCTTGTGTCTGTCCAGATCGCCTGGTGAGCCCCGACATATGTTGGTGGGTCTCCTCATTCTCATTCATTTAGGCCCACTGATTATTATCTCAACCCTGTTGGACACAGAGTAGATAGTTAATGAAATGTATTCACTCAGTCCTTAAATGATTCCAATGATTAGGATACCCTTAATCTGGACTTCTACTTCAGTCTTATAATACTTTAGTTTTTCCATTTCCTTTCCCCTCTTGATATTTTTTTTTTTTATTTCCCATCTCATGCCCTGATGTGTTTGCATTCCTAGAAGCATAGCAGCAATTAGGTTGTTTTTTTGGTTGTAAGCAAAAGAAACAGATTCTGCAGTGCTAAGCAAAAAAGATTAAAAAAAAGTAAATGTGAATAATATGGGGGTAATTCCAGAACAGAAGGAAAAGTGAAAGAATTGGGTTCAGTAGGAACAAGAATAAGGGGGCTCCAGGGACCCAAGTAGTTGAATTTCACTGACAGGCCTGTCAGCATGCTGCTGCAGCAGTGATTCGGTTTCATCAGTTTTCCTGTCCCAGAGTCAATTTGTTGGGGATTCAGTGTCCCAGAGAGTGAATCTGATTTGTCTGGCATTTGAATCGGATTTGTCATATTCTCAAACTCTCGCTGGGGAAGACCTTGACCAACACTCCCCCAGGACTGCAGACAACTGGTAAGAGTGAATTCCTCCAAAAGCATGTGGAGCGCTATGTCAAAAATAAGGGAAAATAGATTGTAATCATCCAATTTGCAGAGAATTTTGGCAAGAGTGATGAACCCAAATTATGAAACCCAGGTTCCAATTTCAGTTGTTCCAATTGTTTAGCTGTATGACCTCAGCATGCCATTTCATATTTCTATAGTTTATCATCCTCATCTACATAATAAGAAGCTTGGAGTAGAAAGTAATACTCCTCGTGTGTGTGTGTGTGTCCCGTAAGATGGTGTTTTTCTATCTTCAGGGAGTTCTCTCAAGGTAAGTCCATGCCAAAAAAAAGTGTGTACCTTACTGGTTTTATGGACTTAATCATTTCCTGTTTCTTTTTGGAAGCATCTTTGATGGTTTAACAGTCCTGGTGTTGAATACCTCTGCAACATCCTTCTTTTCATCCCTGCTTACCATTCTGTGATGATTCTACTACATCTCTTTAGTCTGGTCTTCCCTGGTTTAGTTCATTCTCTCCTGATATATGATATTCTGTCCATGAGGTGCTTACTTAATTTCTTTTCTTACCAATGAACAATACAGAATCTATTTCTTTTTTCTTTGTTTTTGTTTTGCTAAGGAACTTTTTCAAACTGACAATATTTTCAATGCTGTTTTTCCCACTCAGATCAACTAATCCCTTAAAAAATTAAACAGTTCCATATTCTCTATCCCTCCAGAACAGACATTGTATTGGCCCTAAATAAAAAGTCGAGACACCTTCTTTTCCCATCCTGTTCACACTTCATTAATGTAGAGACCAATAGCCATTAATTCCTTAATTCATTCAATACTCATGTGAACTGAAGCTGAATCAACTCTGTATGTTATCACTGAAAAAAATTTCTTTCCCTCATCCTCATATAATATTTATTTTGTATCAGCCAATGAATTAAGCTCTGTTAAAAATGACATATAGAAAGAATAATCCCTAACCTGTAGAATCTTATACCCCAAGATTTTTGAGGGGAGATGAAATATAACAGGTCCCTGAAATATAAGACTGAATATAATAAATATCATAAGATAGTAGCAACCCAGTGTCACCAAATGTAAAGATAAGAGAAGTTGTCTCCATTCATGTGAACCGAGAGGCTGTGTGAGACAGAGTATTTAAATCAGGATGCAAGTAGAAGGAACCAGTCTCCCATCTTCCATTCTTGATCCCCACCAATCTATTTCCAAAATAGGAATAGTGACTAACAAGTTACTATGTCCTTGACTCCTTTGTATCCAACTCTCTGATGACTCTATTTGGAATAAATCCTCTTCTTTTACTATGACTTACTAGGCTGTGCATGACCTGGTTTTTTCTCCAACCATTCTCACACTCGCCTATTATTTTCCAGTCATGCTGGCCTTTCAAGCCTTGGGCACAGCAAAGGATATTTGCCAGAGGACAGTCTTTGCTCTTCTGTCCAGCGCTCTCTGCTCTCATATCTTTCTATGACTGATGCTTTCTTGTCATTTAGGTCTAAGGCTCGACTGCACCACTGCACTTTGTGCCTCTCAAACTACCTGAAATTCCCTTGTTCATTTATTTATGTCCGTTTAAAATTTATGCTTTCCCTTGACTAGAATTTTACTAATAGCTTTTAATGTGTGATGGGCTTTTATGTGGGAGAGTAATACTATTGTTTCACTTTGTTGGTGTCTAATTTATTAATATTCTGATTTTACTGAATAATTTACAAAATTCCTCTGAATATTACTTACAAAAAATTTAAGAATTTAATGAAGTAAATTTCCTCAAACACTTGAATATTCTTTGCCAAAAATTCTTCTTATAAATGCTTTATATTTTAGATTATTTTCAATGTTTCGAACACTTAAAAAAAACAACAACAACACACTACAGCTGGGCGTGGTGGCGCACGCTTGTAATCCCAGTACTTTGGGAGGCAGAGACTGGAGGATCCGGGTTCACAGCCAGCCTCAGCTCTCTCTCTCTCTCTCTCTGTCTGTCTCTCTCTGTCTCTCTCTCTCTACCTAGTGAGGCCCTCTGCAACTTCGTGAGACCCGGTTTCAAAATGAAGTATAAAAAATAGGGCCGGGGGTATAGCACGGAGGTAGAACGCCCCTGGGTTCAATCCCTGGCACCGCAAAAACAAAACAAGACAAAACAAAACAAAACAAAACAAAAAAAACACACTACAAAATTGATGAATACATTTACTCTAAAACTGGAATAAAAATGTCCTATAGTATTCTTGTTCTTATTCTTACTATTTCTCAGTTTGTCTTCCTAGATTTTCATTAAAACCCTTCCTGGGGGTCTAATAATCTTCCATCTTTTAGAAAATGGCATCATTTCAGACTAACTAGATTTGGGATATAAGTTATGAAGAGTTAAAATTTTTTTGCTGGGACATGACCCTGGTTGAATAGTATAAGATGGTGTCCAGGCTGCTAAATTACTTTTTATAGTAAAATTCTAATCATTTACCTAATGAAATTTTTTATTTTTTTTATATAGGTTTTAATTTTTTTGAGACTTGGAATCTTTTAAAGAAATAAAGAATTATTTTAAGTTATACCTATCCACTACCTTGTCATTTTGATGTATTGTGTGGTTTGTTAGTACTATTAAAATCTTATATATTTCTTATTAGTATTTCATCATAATTAGTTGGAGCATCAAAAATTTTCAACTCCTCGAAGATGAGGGATTATGTCTGCATAGTTGGCTCTCTTCTTTTGTATATTTGGTTAATTTGTCATTTTAGGACACTCTTTGAACCCCCTTTTACTTGGTTATTGTGTGTGACTACTGAAGCTGATTAGCTGTAGACACCCTTGGAATCTGATTAATTAGATGTGTTGATTATATTTTCCTTTGCTTGTTACTGAATCTACTTTGGCTGGGATAACTTGGTTTCCTTATGTATTCTGCAGTGATTAATAAAAGGACATGATTTATAGACATTTGGTTAATACTTTTATATATTACCAATTTCCTTATACATTCAAATAAAAAGGATTAAGCAAATTCTTTTATATTTATTCCTTTCTGTGGATTTTAATACCTTTTGTAAACTTATATAAACTCTTCTTGCTTGAGAATTATTAGGAAGTAATAGACTTTCATAGATGCAACCTGTTTAGCTAAACACCATAAATGTCATCATAATCTTTATTTATTTATTTAGGTGCTTCTGGGAATCAAATTCAGAGCATCACACATGCTAAGCACACATTCTACCACTAAGCAAGCTACATCCCCAGCTCCATCATTATTTATTTAAATGCGCACACTATATACATTGGTTTAATAAGGGCCCCAGAAATTTACTTCACTTTATTTCAGCACTTTTGCTGACATTTTATAAACAGTCTATAAACAAATTACATAACATTCTATTAAAAAAAATCCTTGCATTTAGCAATACTTTGGAGTTCAGCTTCTTCACCTGTAAAATAAGAAGCAACAAATAGATGTTCTAAATTCATACTGAATTTTTTCTGCCCTAAAATTTGGTAACTTTCAAGGATTACTCATTGTGTGTGCATGCATGTGTGTGTGTATGTATGTGTGTGTGTGTGTGTGTGTGTGTGTGTGTTGGAGACCAAAGTATGAATGCTAGAAGATTGTAATTAGATTTTGGTCACTTTTAATAGTTATAAAGTTAGGGTGCATGTCATACATTTGCATTGAATTTTCCACTCACCATATCACATGCACAAACACATTTATATGAATATATACAATTGTATATGAGAAAGTATATACATAAGAATTATATCTGTATATATGTCTGTCTGTCTATCTATCTATCTCTCTATCCAACCAAAAAGGTAGATTTTTAAACAATTCATACACAGAAGAGTTTGGGAAGATGGTGGCAGTATTTTTATTTTTATTTTTATTTATTTATTTATTTATTTATTTATTTATTTGCAGTGCTGGAGATCTGCCCCAGGTTCTCATGCTTGTTAGGTGTGTGTTCTACTAGTTAGTTACTGAACTATTCCTCCAGTGCAGTGGCAGAGTTATATAACTTCCCAAACCATATAAACAGAGGTAGGAACTAGGATAGCAAAATCCAAACCCCAAGACAATATCAATCACTGATCTAACACTATATCATTTATAAACCCCCAAGTATAAGCAGATGAGGACCAACCAACCACCACCATCAAGAAAGACTACATAGTATCGGCAATGATGTGAGAGAAAGTGGAGGAAAGACAGAAAGTTCTGATATAGTTGAGAGCTGAAAAATACCCAAATTGCTAGCAGGTACTCACTGGTAAACTGAGGAGGACATTTTGAAGTTAGCAGCATTACTTTGCTGGGACGGTCTGGACATTAAAATCTTTTGCTAGTAATCAGCTAGAATTTCCTTCCAGAATCAAGTCCTGTACTGATCAAGAAATACTACCAGCAGACCCTTAATATAAACAAAGGAAAGAAAACGTTTAGAGAAATATTGGGGAGAAGGAGGCAGAGTTACCAGATATTAGAAAAACATCTGCTTTTGTTTTTTAATACATTTTAAAATAACCAAAGAGGGATATCTAGAAGCCATAAAACTAGGAAAGATATCCTGATTTACCTTCCCTTTCCAATTCAGAAAAATGGGTAACATGAAAATCACAACAGAAAAAGAGTTTGAGGGAAGATTCAAGATGGTGATGGAATAGGAGCCCCTGAACAAGCCTGTCTCAAAATCGTCTCAAAATTGCCTCGGGAGCTCAGAACTAAACAGCATAGCCACAGAAGAACCAAAACCAAAAATTCGGTAACCCAAGTGTGACTACACAGACACAGAGTCTACCAGCTACAGATTCCCACAGAAAACTGCAATCCTGGTTGGCAGGATTGGTAAGGAGCCATCTTACCCCAGACCTTACTGCCAGGGCTAACAGCCTCCAGTGCCACCAGCAAATCAGAAGGAGAAACCGGAGCGGAATTCAGTGAGTGGCGGGGCCATCTCAGCAGCAGATCGTGAATACCCTTCAAAGGCTGCCTTAGTGTGGGCTCCTGCCAGAACCGCACACCTCCCCCCCACCACGCTATGAGTCCGTGCGATACCCCAACACCCTGCATCGGAGCACCAGACAAGATGCAGGCAGCCCCAGCCCCGCACCCCACCTAGGCCAGCCCCAACATCCTGTGTGACCAGGGTGGCTCCCCCGCACACCCCTTAGGCCAGCTGTGCCTTCCCACGCAACCAGGGCGGCCCCCCCCAGCGCCCCATCTAGGGCAACCGCACTATCCCGTGCGACCAGGGTGCCCCCTCCTGCGCCCCGTCTAAGCCAGCCGCACTGTTCCACGTGAACAGGGCGGCTCTCCCATGCCCTGCCTAGGCCAGCCGCGCCAACCCGTGTGACCAGAGCGGCCCCCCTCCACCCCGCCTAGTCCAGCTATGTCCTCCCACGTGACCAGGGCATTCAGCCACGCCCTGCCCCAGACTCCAATGCCGCCACCCGAGACCCAGGCGGCCTCCGAGCCCCGCCTCGGACCCCCATGCCCTCCGGCACTGCTACCCGAGACACAGAGCCTGCACCTCTCTCACCTGCGTGGAAGCCTCTGTGCCATGCTTCAGAGTCCGGATACCCTCTGGTGCTGCCACCCGAGACCCGTGCAACCCTCTACACCGCCTCAGAGTCAGGGCACACTCCGGCGCCACTACCCGATATCCAGGAGCCTGCGCACCTCAATGGGGTCCACGTGTGATCCTCTGCACTGTGCCTCAGTGCCCGTGCACCTTCAGGCACTGCCACCTGCTACCTGGAACCCGCACCCCCTTCAGGCCTGCGTGAGATACTCAGCATCGTGCACCAGAGCCTGGACAAACTCTGGCCACGCCTCCCGAGACCCAGAGCATGTGTGCACCCCGTGGGGCCTGAGAGACCTGCAGCACCTGCGCCTCAGAGACCGGGTATCTTCTGGCACCGTCACCCATGCTTTGGAGCCCACACCGCACCTCAAAGTGTGCCTCACATGCCAACACCTGAGCTCCAGAACCTGCGTGTCCCCCCACACACACACACACCGTGCCCCGGTCACCAGATAGGAGGGAACCACAGCCTGTAACGTACTGACCCAAATGGGTCTACATGGACCATCAAGAGGTCTTATACATAGAAAGGAAGATGATGCGGAGGCAACAGAAACACAAAATTGAAAACAAAATACTAGAATGAGGAACAGTGAAGAAACAAGAAACACAATGCATCAAGTGAGATTACTGATACTGACCTACAGGAAATGCAAGATGGAGAATTCAGAATTTTGATCTTCAGAATGATCAAAGGCCTCAAAGAAAGCGAAGAAGAAATGAAGGAGGAAGTTAAGCTATAAGAAAGAATCAGAAAGAAACACTGAATGAAATGAAGGAGTCAATAAATGAATTAAAGACTGCAATAGAAACCAACTCTAGTAGGCTCGACCACATGGAAAACAGGGTATCACTCCTGGAAAACAGTTCTTGAAAACTGAAAACACAGTCAACGATATACAGAAGATATTACAACACACCCTGGCCATCCAAGAAATACAGAACAATAGAAGACGTCCTAATCTAAGGAAAAAAGGCATCGTAGAAGGATTAGAAACATAGACCAAGGGTATAAGAAACCTCTTCAAAGAAACCGTTTCAGAGAATTTACCGAACATAAAAAAGGATTTGGACATTCACATACAGGAGACATATAGAACACATTTAAGACAAGACCAAAGAAGGACCTCCCCACATCATGTAATAATTAAAATGTCTAACGTAGAGGCCAAACAAAATCCTAAAAGCAGCAAGAGCAAAAAAGCAGTTGACATACAGGGGCAAAACAATAAAAATTACCCCAGACTTCTCAACCCAAGTCAGGAATGCCAGGAGGGATTGGTATGAAGTACTCCGGAGCCTGGAAGAAAACAACTTCCAACCAAGACTGGTATATCCAGCAAAGCTATCATTTAAAATTGATGGAGAAATAAAAATGTTCCATGATAAACAAACACTTAAAGAATTCATGAGGACCAAGCCAACACTGGAGAAAATCCTAAAAGAAATAAACCACAAAGAAGGGAAAACAAGCAATTTTCAGAACCACAGGAGAGGGGAACTACATGAGGTAGGCAACTAAACAAGGAGATTTGACACTATAGCAAACAGAAAATAGAACTCAAAATGACAGGAAACAACAATCATATCTCAATAATAATATTGAATGTCAAAGGACTCAACTCCCCAATTAAAAGGCGTAGACTGGCAATGTGGATTAAAAGAATAACCCAATTATATGCTGCTTACAAGAAACTCGCCTTCTAGCCAAAGACACTCACACACTAAAGGTAAAAGGATGGAAAAAGATATACCATGCAAACAGAGATCAAAAGCAAGCAGGGGTAGCAATGCTTATATCTGAAAAAACAGACTTTAAGCTAAAACATATCAGAAGAGACAAAGCGGGTTACTTCTTACTAATAAAAGGAAGAATCCAACAAGAAGACATTATAATAGTAAACATTTATGCCCCAAATGTGGGCGCACCCACATTCATAAAACAAAGTCTTCAGGACACCAGGTCCCAAATAGACACAAACACAATAATATTGGGAGACTTCAACACACTACTCACACCACTAGATCGATCCTCCAGACAAAAGATGAATAAAGATTGTTCAGACCTAAAGAAAACCATAGACCAAATGGATCTAATAGACACATATAGATTATTTCAACCAGCAACACCCGAATACACATTTTTCTCAGCTGCCCACGGAACATTCTCCAAAATGGACCACATACTGGGTCACAAAGCAAGCACGAGCAAATTCAAAAGATGTGATATAATTCCCTGCATCTTCTCCGATCACAACGGAATGAAACTGGAAATTAACAACAGGAAGACTAAAAGTAATCACATAAGTACATGGAGACTGAATGATACACTTTTGAACTAGGAATGGATCAGAAAAGAAATAAGGGGAGAAATAAAAGATTCCCGGAATTAAATGAAAGTAGAGACACGACATACCAAAATCTATGGGACACTTTGAAGGCAGTGTTAATAGGAAAATTTATAGCACTGAGTGCCCACATAAGAAAAACAGAAGACATCCAAATAAATAACCTAATGACACACCTCAAGGATCTTGAAAAACAGGAACAGTAGAATCACAGAGACAGTAGGAGGCAGGAGATAACTAAAATCAGAGCAGAAATTAATGAAATAGAAAATAAAAAAAAGCAATACAAAGAATCAACAAAACAAGAAGCTGGTTCTTCGAGAAGATTAACAAGATTGACAAACCACTAGCTGATCTAACCAAAAGAAGGAGAGAACCAACCCAAATTACCAAAATCAGAAATGAAAAAGGGGACATCACCACAGATAGTGGAGAAATCCAGATGATCATAAGTAACTACTTTGAAAAGTTATATTCCAATAAAATGGAAAACATGGAAAAATCGAAAGATTTCTAGACACATACAACCTACTTAAATTAAACCAAGAGGATATAAAACCCTGAATCAACCAATAGAAAGCACAGCGATAGAAACAGCAATAAAAAGTCTGCCATCAAAGAAAAGCCAGGTCCAGATCGTTTTCCAGCCAAATTCTACAAAAGCTTTACAGAAGAACTAAAACCAATACTTCACAAACTATTCCGTGAAATTGAAACAGATGGAATTCTTCCAAATTCCTTTTATGAGGCCAACATCACATTAATACCAAAGCCAAATAAAGATACCTCAAGAAAAGAGAATTACAGATCAATATCATTAATGAACATAGATGCAAAAATTCTAAACAAAATACTAGCCATGCGCGTTCAAAACCATATTGAGAAAATCGTACACCATGACCAATTTGGTTTCATCCCAGGAAAGCAAGGCTGGCTCAACATACACAAAACAATACACGTTATTCACCATATAAATTGAACTAAAAACAAGAATCACATGATCATTTCAATAGATGCAGAAAAAGCATTTGACAAAATTCAACACCCATTCATGTTAAGAACTTTACAGAAAATCGGAATAGAAGGAATATACCTCAACATCATTTAATCAATATATAAGAAACCCAAAGCCAACATCATATTGAACGGGGGAAAATTGCCAGAATTCCCCTTAAAAACAGGAACATGACAAGGATGCCCACTATCACCACTCCTTTTCAATACAGTCCTCAAAACTCTTGCCAGAGCAATAAGACAAGAGAAGAATATTAAAGGAATTTAAATAGGAAAAGAAGAACTACAATTATCTTTATTTGCAGATGATATGATCCTATATCTAGAAGACCCAGAGAACTCAACCAAACATCTACTAGAGCTGATTAACAAATTCAGCAAAGTAGCAGGATACAAGATCAACCTAAAAAGATCAGTAGCTTTCATATATGCCAACCATGAATCCACTGAGAAAGAAATCCAGAAAACAATTCCATTCATAATAACTTCAAAACCAATCAAATACCTAGAAATAAACTTAATCAAAGAGGTTAAAGACCTCTACAATGAAAACTATAGAACACTGAAGAAAGAAATTGAAGAAGATCTTAGAAGATGGAAAGATCTCCCCTGCTCTTGGATAGGCAGAATAAATATTATCAAAATGGTCATCCTGACAAAAATGATCTACAGAGTCAATGCAATCCCTATCAAAATACCAACATCATTTTTTGCAGAGCTAGAAAAATCAGTCATTAATTTCATATGGAGAAACAAAAGACCCAGAATAGCCAAAGCAATTCTCAGCAATAAGAACCATGCAGGAAGCATCACAATTCCTGACTTCAAATTGTACTACAGAGCTATAGTAATAAAAACAGCATGGTATTGGCACAAAAACAGACACAAAGACCAGTGGAACAGAATAGAAGATACAGAAACAAGTCCACGAACTTATAGTCAATTGATTTTTGACAAAGGTGCTAAACACATACATTGGAGAAAGGACAGTCTTTTCAACAAATGGTGCTAGGAAAACTGGTTATCTACCTGTAGAAAAATGGAACTAAATCCTTACCTCTCACCCTGCACAGGAGTCAACTCGAGATGGATTAAAGAGCTGGAAGTTAGACCAGAGTCTGTGAAATTACTAGAAGAAGGCATAGGTTCAACACTCCAACATATAGGCACAGGTAGAAACTTCCTCAACATGACCTCCAAAGCACAGGAAATTAAACAAGAATTAATAAGTGGGATAGCATTAAACTACAAAGCTTCTGCTCATCAAAGGAAACCATCAAGAGCCTAAAGAGAAAGCCTACAGAATGGGAGAATATCTTTGCAAGTGATCCCTCTGACAGAGGTCTAATATCTAGGATATAAAAGGCTTTACACTAAGAAAACAAACAATCCAATCAAGAAGTGGGCAACTGAAATGAATAGACACTTCACGAAAGAAGAGATACAAATGGCCAATAGATACATGAAAAAATGTTCAACATCATTAGCAATCAGGGAGATGCAAATCAAAACTACTCTAAGATTTCATGTAACCCCAATTAGAATGGCAATCATTAAGAAGTCAAACAACAACAAATGTTGGCGAGGATGTGGGGAAATCGGGACTCTTCTACACTGTTGGTGGGATTGCAAACTAGTTCAACCACTGTGGAGATCAGTGTGGAGATTCCTCAGAAAACTTGGAATGGGTCCACCATATGATCTGGCTATACCACTAATGGGTATCATACCAAAGGGATTGAAACCAGAAAACTACAGTAATATATGCATACCCATGTTCATAGCAGCACAATTCACAGTGGCCAAATTATGGAACCAACCTAGGTGTCCATTAACAGATGAGTGGATTACAAAATTGTGGGAAATACACACAATGGAATTCTACTCAGCAATAAAGAAGAACAAAATAACATCATTTGCAAGAAAATGGAAGGATCTGGAGAACATTATGTTAAGCGAGATCAGTCATTCACAAAAAAAGAAGGGACATATGTTTTCATTAATATGTGCAACCTAGGTAGTAGTAGGGACACACAAGGGATGCCGGTTGATAATGGAGAACCCTCAGTGGGGCAAGGGAAGTGGTACAAGGGAAGGGGAAGGGCTAGAAAGAAGCAAATCAGTGGAATTACTATCATGAACAATATGTACATGTGAGAATAAACCAACATCATTCTCGGTACTTCATATGGGTTGGGGGAGGTTGGGGGGATACTAAGAGCTGTGTGCATGTATAGTAACATCAAATAGATATTCATTGTGATGTGAGACTCCAATGAACCAATAAAAGTACATTATAAAAATAAGTATTTAAACATTTAAATGGTTTAAAAAAGGAGGTTTTGGGGGAGACGGTCAAAGAGTACACATTTATAGGTATGAGGGATAAGTTTAAGAGCTCTATTGTACAGCATAGCAACTATAGTCAATGGTGATATATTATATTCTTGGAAAGTACTAGGAGGCTGGGTATGGTGGCACATGCTTATAATTCCAGTACTTGGGAGACTAAGACAGAGGATTGCAGGTTTGAAATGAGCCTCAGCAATTTAGCAAGGCCCTCCGCAACTTAGTAAGACACTGTTTAAAGAAAAAATAGGGCTGGGGTTGGGTGTAGGTCAGAGGCTGAATGCCCTTGGGTTCAATCTCCAGTACCACAAAAACAGAACAATAACCAAAAAAAAAGAAAGAAAAAACTAAGAGAATAGATGTTAAACGTACTCACCACAAAAAGGTGAGTGAGGCAAGGAATTTGTTCGTTAGCTATATTTAACACTCCACAATGTATACATACTTCAAAATATATTACATATGATAAATATTATTTTATACATCAATTTAAAAATAAATTAAAAATTAGTTTTTAAAAAAAAGAAAAAAGTGTGATCAAATGTCACTAAAGTTTTTATAATAAAAATAAAATAAGAAGCAAAAGAACATCTCTGGAAACAACAAAGGCATGTCATCTACACACAGAATAGATGAAAACAACAAAATTATCCAAGGAGAGACAAAAGGATTTAAAACAATGTCACTAGCTATGAAACAACATGAATTATAATTATAAAAATTCACCAGTAAGATAATTGGAGAAGAGAGAAATGAATAAGAAGATTTGAAATATGAGCTCATAGAATGTAGAAACTAGTTCATAAAACAAAAAGTAATTTCATAATTGAAGAATAAGCCAAGAAGAACACATGAGAAAGTCAATAGATAATGAATAATGAATGCTTTAAGAGATACAGTAAATAAAAAGCAAAAATCCCAGAAGAAATAAAGCGTTAAAAAGTATTTGAGGGACAGTGGCCATTCTAGATGACACACAACGAAGACAAAACAAACATGTAAAAGGAGATCCTGAGGTCAAAAACTAAATTAATAGATGAGAATACTAGAACATAAAAGTCATGAGAACTTTTCTAAAACAAAACAAAAAAAGATTTAAAATGCCATGTTGAAAGGGCGCACTGTATTTCTGCTTATAAAACAGACTACTCTACTTTGAGCTTGTCTCTTATAATACTTTGTCAAATGCAGTCGATAGAACTAACACTTGCTACTAACATTCTATCTTTCCACTCTTCCCCTAAAGGCTAAAATCCTAACAGGTATATGAACTGCCTTCCAATTTCTTTCTGGGAACCATTTTACTGTATCATATGAATGTGCATCCTTACAGCTTTGGATAGAGGGTTTTTTTTAGGACTTCCACTGGACTCCTAAGTCAATACCACATAGTCTTTATTATCGCAGCACTTTACGCCTGGTATTACAACTATATGAGGATAGACCAGGTTATGCTGTTGTTACTTAAAATCCCATAATTTTAGTATGTTAAATAACAAGGCTTTTTTTTTTCTCATGATGTTTCTACTACAGGTTGGGTGGATGCTGTTCTTCATAATTTTCTTATTCTAGGACCCAGACTGCCATCTAGGTCATCACCGGTAGCCACGACAAAGGGAAAGATAGTTATGGAAGGCCTTAGACCAACAATTAGCTGTTGCAATTTGGAAGTAACTTATTCACAATAACTAGTAATGTGGCCCAGACTAAACACAAAGGGTAAAGAAATGTATTCCTGCTATGGAGCTGTAAGAGGGATAGAACAGAAGTATTTGTCAGAAAGTACTAATAACTTTTAAACAAATATTTTACATCTTGCTTATATCACTTCATAATATTTTAGAATTCTTTCTATCAGCATGTTTACATAATTTTTCATAGCCATAGAGCAATCCAATGTACAAGCTATATCATAATTTACTTAGCCTTTCTTCCACCGATGAATATTTAAATGAATTTGCCCTTAATATTGCTATATTAAGCATCTTTGTGCATAAATCTCTTTGCATAAGTGGGAATATCTGTGCGTGTGTGTGTGTGTGTGTTACTGGGAATTGAACCCAGGTGCATTCTACCTCTGAGCTACATCCCCAGTCCTTTTGTAAATTTTCAATTTTTTAATTATTTTTGTGGTACTTGGGATTAAGCCCAGGGTCATTCTACTGCCAAGCTATAGCCCCAGCTCTATTATTTATTTTTATTTTGAAACAGGGTCTCCACTAGGTTGATGAGAGTCTCACTACTTGCTGAGGCTGTACTTAAACCTGTGATCCTCCTGTCACAGCCTTCCAAGTACTGGGATTACAAGCATGTGCCACCACGCCTGGCTGTAAATTTTTAATTGTAAAACACTGTTTTGCTAAGTTGCTGAGGGTTTCACTAAGTTGCCGAGGCTGGTCTCAAACATGTGATCCTCCTTTCTCAGCCTCCCAAAGACTGGGATTGTGGACGTGCACCACTTCACTCAGCTGGGAATATATCTTTAATATATGAGGAATAAAAAAAAAAACTTCTGAAGTCACTTACAGATAGGTTTTAATATTTGAAATTGGCCTGGCACTCACCCCTGGGTCATATTGTATTCATGATGGACTTAAATAATCTCATAGAAACTAACATCATAGGAGATTATTCCAAGACCATGATAAAATTAGTCAAAACAAGACCACTTCATAATTTTCTCAGAGCACAAACAAAAGCAAAGACACTGTGTAAATACAACATATTAGGCATCCGCCTCTCCCCCATCCTAAAACTGCATGCTGTTTCTTTACTCACTACAGCTATAGCCTCATTCTAATCTGCCCTCCCCCTAAATAAGTTTGATATAACCAAACACAGAATTGCACCCAATCTAGAGCAAAATCCTGCTTCCTTGAACTCTCCTCCAAATAATTTAGTCAAACCCAAAATCCTATAACAGGAAGTTAAAAATAACGCCCTCTTATAGAGACACACGACAACTCACTGGCGTTAACAAATAATCGATTCAACTAGTTTGACTACAGGTGTGTTCCTGGTACCCTTGGACATGATGGAATTGACAGATATAATACTTTAAGTCAATTTATGTAGTCATAAGGTAGTACTTTTATTTTCAGTTATTTTAAATTGTTTTCAAATTGAAAGCAATTTATACTTCCATCAATGATGCATGAAAATGTGTTTCCCCACACCTTGTCACCACTCTATAATACCAAACTGATCTTTGTTAACCTGATATCTGGAAAGTAATATCTGCTTCTTGTGATTTATACTCCTTTATAATTAAAACTGAGCATCATTTCATATTTTAAAGCCATTTTTCCTGTTAGTAACTTATGTTCAGTTTCCTCTTGGGCTCATTTTTCCTTTTGATTTGTGAAGAACTCTTTAAATAGTAAGAATATTATTTTTTGTCTATCACATAACCATTGCAAATATGTTGCCAGACTGATTTTAATAAAATTATATTATCATAGACATGTAGAATTTTTAAGTTTTGTGTTTCTAACTCTATCTAGCTTCTCCTTTATGCCTTCTGAGTTTTGTGTTTTGGCAAGAAAGATTTACTTGCTTTAAAATCATAAAAGTAGCCAGGTGTGGTGACATATGCCTGTAATCCCAGTAACTTGGGAGGCTGAGACAGGAGGATCACAGGTTCGAGACCAGCCTAAGCAGCTTATTAAGACTCTCAGCAACCTAGTTAGAACCTATTTCAAAACAAAAAATAAAAAAGGCTGGAGGTATAGTTTGGAGGTAGAATGCCCCTTGGTTCAATCCCTAGTAATACACACACACACACATACATACACACACACACACACACACACACACACACACAAACATAAAAGTAAGAATTCTCCCATATTTTTAGTCTTTTTACAGTAGATATTTTCTGTTCATATACATTATGTTCCTGCAGCAATTGCCTTTGATCCCCAAGTCTTCCCCATTAAAATTTTCATGTTTATTTGTACTATTATTTTTTGGCTTTTCCTACTAATTCAGTGTTTTCAGTTTCCTTAATGGTTTTCCCCAATCTGGTGGACAGTTGTTGTTTGTGGATCTGAGTCCATTTCACTTTCTTGACAACAGTAATCCCTACAGAAAATAGTGTGAACTTAACCTCTCTTGTTCTCATAATGTATTATTGGGTGGGATCGTTCCGGGGGAGCCTCTGCAACTTTGAATGGCTTAAATAAAAAGGTGATTCTGTTCCTGGGGCATAGTGGTCCCGGGTAGGGTCTACAACCTCATAGGAGGTGGTTACTTACAAGAAAGGAATATCTTGCCCTTTTTGGAAAGAGAAACTTTCTATTCTATGGGACTTAAAGAGCTTTCTTAGTTAGGTGTAGTGTGAAGCTATGAAGTCTGGAACATGACAGCCACTGCTTTTCAACTATGGAAACGCCTGAGTCTACTGAGTTGCTGCCATGTGGAGCCTGAGGAAGAAGCAGCCCGCTTGGAAGGCTGAGAGAAGAATGGAGAGCAATGAGGCTGGCGTCAGTTGGATTGCTAGATCCAGCCCCGTCACCGAATCTAAACCCGTATTTTTCACTTACATGAGATCATAAATCTCTCCCCTTTAAAAGATAATAGAAATTGACTTTCTTATCCCTTGCAACCAAAGGACTTCTGACTACTTTTTCTATTATCTTTTGATTTTTCTAATAGTTCTGTAATTCCATTTCACTCTAAGTTAGTCCTTACACCTAGGCATGCTATGGGCTGATTCTGACTCAGAGCTAGTTTTGTTTTGGGCCACACCAGATCTACAGAACACATCTTTACCTTTAATTCGTATTACTTGCCAGCATCTAGAAACTTAAAATAACTTCCATAAGTATGAATATTTGTCAGAAATGGGCCTACAATTCTAATAGCAGGCTAGAACTGAACAGTCATTGCTATACTGAGATGAGCCATTTACTGGCTCCGGTTTTCCGGTGTTCTGAAACCTCCTATTGCTGTACTGAGCTCCTGTCCCTTTGTCCTCCTGTCCGGTCTCCCTGAGTTTTTCAGTTTGAGATCCCACCTAGTACACAGCAAATGATGGGGACAAAGAAGAGTTCTAGGCTCATTTGAATGTGGGACAAGAAAACAATGACCCCTAGTGTGCATCTATACCACTTTAGACTAATCTCCATCTTTCTTAACACATTCAGTAAATTGCCATTCCTACAGGGAGACTTTAATAAAAAAATTAATAAAAAGATTAAGAATTACTTTTCCAAAAACTGTGAAATTCAAAGGCAGTTAAAATAAGAAGGCTTAGGGTTATTTTCTTCTTCTTAATTTGATACATTATATATGCATAAAACCTCATCTCATAATTGAATGGTACTTTAATGAACATGCTAATGGTGGCATAAAGCTTTTTAAATGTGAAAAGACCTAAAATTATCACTCCATTCTTACCTTCAAATCATTCTACTTTATATAAATCCAGCTTGACTGAGCCTAAATGACACCCTGTGGCATACTTTAGTTCCCTGTAAAAGGCTTCACTAACAGGCAACTGTAATCACAAGATGTTATCGGCCTTTCCAAGCAAGAGAATGAAATCAGTCAGGTAACCTGTCAGGGAAAGTGGTTCCCCCTGTGTAAGTCAAAGGGGATAGGGTTATTTTCTAAGAGAGTCTGAATTCTGTCTTGGTAAATAACCAGGCACCCACTCTGCTAGTGGATTACAACTGGCAGCTCTAAGTCATAGCAGCATACAGATAACAAATTTCGTTTTTAAAACAAAAATCTATCAAACTTATAACCTTATTTTGGTATTATACAGGCATTTGATAATATGTAAATCTATCAAATATTTTAATATATATAACATTACATGTGAAATTGAACTCTAATATTCTATAATTTTTTTTTTTTTTGCGGGATTGAATGCAGGGGCATTCTACCTCCGTGCTACGCCCCCGGCCCTATTTTTTATACTTTATTTTGAAACCGGGTCTCACGAAGTTGTGGAGGGCCTCACTAAGGAGAGAGAGAGAGAGAGAGAGAGAGAGAGAGAGAGAGAGGGAGAGAGCTGAGGCTGGCCGCGAACCCGGATCCTCCGGTCTCTGCCTCCCAAAGTACTGGGATTACAAGCGTGCGCCACCACGCCCAGCCCATTATAAATATTTTATAAATGTCTTTTATGTACTATTTTCTTCCATTTAAAATAAAATACTCAGCTGGGCGTGGTGGCGCACGCTTGTAATCCCAGTACTTTGGGAGGCAGAGACCGGAGGATCCGGGTTCGTGGCCAGCCTCAGCTCTCTCTCTTTCTCCCTGTCTCTCTCTCTCTCTCTACCTAGTGAGGCCCTCCGCAACTTCGTGAGACCCGGTTTCAAAATAAAGTATAAAAAAATAGGGCTGGGGGTGTAGCGCGGAGGTAGAACGCCCCTGGGTTCAATCCCCGGTACCACACAAAAATAAAATAAAATAAAAATAAAATAAAATACTCACTAGCCCTGGTGGTGCAGGCCTGTAATCCCAGCACTTGGGAGGCTAAGACAAGAGGATCACAGGTTCAAGGCTAGCCTCAGCAACTGAGGGAGACTGGCAGCAACCTAGTGAGACTCTCAGCAACTTAGCGAGACTCTCAGCAACTTAGTTAGACCCTGTTTCAAAAAATAAAAAAGTGCTAGAGGTTTTGCTTGGAGGTAGAATGCCTCTGGGTTCAATCTGCAGTACCAAAATAAATAAATACATACTTACATACATACATATATAACTCATTAGTAGGTATCTTAAAAACATATAGCTATAAACAAATTCTTTAATATGCTTTCATTAAAAATACTTTGCTTATATGCTAACTGTGAAATGGTTCCTTTCCAAGCCAAAAGTATCTTCTCAAGCTTTTAAACTATTTTCCTGAAATTAAGTAACCATACAAAGTATATAACTTGAAATCAGACCTGAGAATTCATATTTTAAAATTTCCAGGTGATATTCATACATATATGTATGTAATGGGACATTTAGAACTGTATAAACTATTCATATCCTTATGCCTTATTATTATATTGTATTCACTTCCTTTCATAGATAATTTCTAGAGTAGAAATTATTCAACACTTCTATCTATAACAAAATCAAATTGCATCCCTGTTTATAATCCTTTACTGGTTTTATTTGCATCAACAGAAATTTAGTCTCTTCCTTTCCCAAATCTTCTCCTTTTCCCACTGTCTTTTTCTTAAATTATTCTGAGTAATTTTTTTTCTTTTTTGGTGCTGGGGATTGAACCCAGAGCCTTGCACATGATAGGCAAGGGCTCTATCACTGAGCCAAAAAAAGTAATTTTAAAAACAAATGGATAGCCACTTCTCAAGTAAGTGAGAATAGTTCCCAGAACTCTATGGAGTCCTCTTTTTTCTCTTTATGCCAAAGAGAAGTAATTCTTTATAATAGCCTAATAAATAATCACTTGAAACCAGATTATATTTTTGATAGGCTGTAGTGAAAGGAGTAAATTTCCTGAATACAAATAAATGACATTTTTCTCTTTGAATATTATGATAGCAAACTTTTTAATCATAGGACTTTTCATTATAATGAGTCACCCTTATCAAATAATTATTGTCTACCAATTTCATAAACAACATTCCCAAAGCACTGAATTTATTAATCCATATTTCGATAGACAACTATTTTGTTTTGTTTACTTACAAGTTCAAAGAAAGGAAGGTGGTTGCAAAAAATACCCTGTGCCACCAAACAAGGATGAAATGCAGGAGCTACTTTAGATGGAGAGGAGGGGAAGGCTGGTGTGCTGAAATATAACATTATCTATTTTAAAAATACAGCAATAGGGACTTGCAAGGAAAAACTGCTTATTTGTTTTTTAAGGTATAAATATGACTCATGAAGAGGGCTTTGAGAGGGAAATCACAATGAAAAGGAGATATACTCATTTTCTGTTGAAAAGGAGTTCTTAGATTGAGGAGGTATTGCCTTGGGACAATAAATACTTAACTAGAATTATTGAAAGGTAAAGGAAACTTTCAATGAAGGCTTAAAAGAGGAAAAGGGCAAATAGAAGATAAAATTTAACATTATGCTAAGTGAGATTAGTCAGTTACAAAAAGTGAAAAATCAGATGTTCTCCCTAATATGAGGGAGCTAGGGAGAAATTGGGACATAGGAGGGACTCCAGACAAAGGAGGAGAAACCTTAGATGAGTAAAGGCGACCTACCTGAAGGAAATGGGAGGGGAGAAGAAGCAAACACCCTAATACACATGAGGTACATACACAAACTTATCAAAGTCAATCACTGTGCTGAGCACAAGAAGGAGGGAAGGGAGAGGGAATGGGGTGGGAACTGGGGGAGGGCTAAATGAGTGCTGTGTGCATGTATGCCTCTAACACCCTGTACTTCATCAAAATGTATGGTTACAATGCACCAATAAAAAAAAATCTAGGCTACGTCAAAGAAATCAGTCTTGTTAACAACTGAGAGCTGGACTTAAAGGCATAGACCAAGCTGGGCA
>PVJS01009369.1:39821-50617 GCA_004027185.1 Glis glis
GAGGATCCGGGTTCGTGGCCAGCCTCAGCTCTCTCTCTCTCTCTCTACTTAGTGAAGCCCCCCGCAACTTTGTGAGACCTGGTTTCAAAATAAAGTATAAAAAATAGGGCTGGGGGTGCAGCGTGGAGGTAGAACGCCCCTGGGTTCAATCCCCGGTACCGCAAAATAAATAAATAAATAAATAAATAAATAAAGGCATAGACCAGAAAAAGGAGTCAAGTGAAAAAGACTGTCACCCGGGCCTGGCCTAGGAGATAATAGCAAAGATGGTTAGGTTGGGTAAGTTGTGGAGGCAGAGAAGTAAGTTGTGGATATGTCTCTGGTGTAATCACAGTAGGATTCGGCTTCCATAGAAACCCAAATGCAGGCTAATAAGTCATTAGTTGGACTCAGAACAGGAATTAGAAGTTTGCAATCCCATAACTGCACTAGCAGAGTAAAAAGGAGTAGATACATAGAAAATAAAATTATTTAATGACATGGCATTAACCAGTCCTGTGACTTTGTATAACTCTTCAGATATAGCTTCCTCCCTGGAATAGTAAAAAAGGTGGGCTGGGGATGCAGCTCAGTGGTAGAGTGCTCACATAGCTTGTACCAGCCCCCCCCACACAAAGTGTGCAAATCTCATCCCTGAGGTTGTAGTTCTTATAGTCTAGAAATATGACACTCATACAAAATCTTGTTTGCGTTTATTCTTTACACCTCAATGCAAGAGAGGGCAAATATAACTCCAAAGGTGATAATTTGGCAATAATAACTGGAGACATTTTTGGTTGTTATATTTGGGGAAATGGTGCTGGAATCTAGTGGGTAAAAGCCAAGGATAGTGCTAAATAGGCCATAATGAACAGGGAAGTCAAGCAAAACAAAGATTTATCCAGCTCAAGATGTCAATAGTGCTGAGAATGAGAAGCCCTGCTATAGGTCAAAATTTCTTTGCATTCAAGTATTGTTTACTGATCAGTTCAACAGACCCTCTAAGTAGAAAATATCGGTATGATCATTCTACTGGAGAGAATAGGAATAAGCTGGGATCAGAGATATCGGAGTAAAGCTTACCACTGAAAACATCTACTAATGAAGTAAGAGTGCTATGATCATATTTATCATTTTAAAAACCCAGGGGAAAGTGGTTGTGTCCACAGTTCTCTCATCTGGACTAGTTAGCAATGAGGATATATTCTGGGAGTCAGGATATACAGATTCCAGTGTGTTCGACTTTGTTCTGTCTTAACCAGTTATAACTAGAGCAAGTAACTCGGTTACTTAGATGTGGTAGTCAGGAATACAGTTACTATTCGTTTTATCTTCTATCAAGTTTTCTATGAAAATCAAATGAAGGAAGAACTAAAAGTGATTTGATTTGAGAAGATAAAAGTGCTATAAAGATATAAAAAAGAGGCCGGGCGTGGTGGCACACGCTTGTAATCCCAGTACTTTGGGAGGCGGAGACCGGAGGATCCGGGTTCGCGGTCAACCTCAGCGCGTGTGCACGCGTGCGCGATCGATCGATTGATCGATCTATCTCTCTCTCTCTCTCCCTCTCTCTCTCTCTCTCTCTCTCTGTCTCTGTCTCTCTACCTAGTGAGGCCCTCTGCAACTTCGTGAGACCCGGTTTCAAAAATAAAGCATTAAAAAATAGGGCCGGGTGTGTAGCGCAGAGGTAGAACGCCCCTGCATTCAATCCCCGGTACTGCAAAAAAAAAAAAAGATATAAAAAAGTCATTCACATTTATGTTTCACACTACTTAAACCTTTTCTCTCTAGCTAAGTTTTGCTATATATTAAATACAGCTCAACAAAAGTTTGAATTTCAAATTGGGAAAGCACAGTAGTAGATATTATGCTGACTATAGATGGAAAAAAAGTAAGTTTCTGCTAAGAGTCCATGGTTAAGCTTGGTAGATGTATCAGTTATCTATGACACCAATAAGGCTGCATAATAAACAATTACAAAAGCCAAAGTGTCATACAACATTAAGCATTTTATTGCTCAGATGTCTAGAATCAGCTAGGGTTTAGCCAAGCAGGTCTGTCTTGGCTTAGCTCACTCATATTATCTAGAGGTTGGCTGGCTGTCAACTAATCTAGGATGCCTTGGCTGAAGCAACTGGCTCTGCTTCATGTATTTCTCATCCTTGTCTGGACTATGCATGAGCATATTCTCATGTTGATGGTAGGGGGCAAGCTTCTGCTCAAATTTTGTCTGCTAATCATACCAGTGGTGAAAGCAAGTCATACGCCAAGTCCAGTGTCAAAGAGAATGACACTTTATTCACAGTGAGTGGATGCTGCAAAGTTACGTGGCAAAGGATGTGGACATACCGAGGGGTTGAGATTTGTGCCAATGATGCAATCTATTTCAGGAAATAAATACAGTTGCGGACCATAAGGAGTCGCATCTAAACTCAATGGGAAGGAATGTGCATCACCCAGATTTTTTAGACTAATAGGTAGATGGTGGTACTAAATGTTACTTTGAGTGAACTCCTTTGTAGAAGCAATAAATTTGTCTTATGATCAGCAGGAGTGTATATAAAATTATTTAGTTGTCAGAGGGTTACAGAGAGCAGAACAGACAGTTAACTGTGCATCAAAGTTTCTGTTTCCCTTTCTCCCTGAATTTATGTGGGATCGTGTGGCTAGTTTTCTCCAATGGATATGAGCAGAAGTAATGTGTCATTCCAGGACAATGTGGTTAAGTATTAGGTGCACAGTCCTTCTTCTTTCTCCTTCTGCTGGGTGGCGGTAAAGTATTTCAAAGGAGTGGGAAATAGCAGAGTCACAAATGGATAGAGCTGAGTCCCTGAATCTGCACATAGAAGAGTCACTTGCCAACCATCAAGAAAATCTTGGGACCAGTTCATGAGTTTGAAATGAACAGATGTTTTCAGCCACTAAAATTGTTAGATTTATTCCTCACATCAGCTAGCATTATCCTAATACAATGCAATCTTAATAATAACATTTATCAACCAAAGATTTAAACCTAAGAATTAAAAGTGGTCTTCCTTAATTTACTACAGCTTCCCACCTACCTGTGAGAACTTAAATCTAATATAGCCTCATCGAGTAGCTAGTCCATTTGAATATTTCCAGTGGTGGCAAGCTTACCAACTTATGAAACAACAATTTCTCTTCTTAAAAAAGTCTTTCTACGGAAAAGCCTTTCTTAGTTTGATTCGCATATCTCCATAGATGTACTCCTTCGCCCATTCTAGAACTATCAAGTTCTTCCTCTCATAAAGGGCCTTATCTTTTATTATTTCAAGATATCTATAGATTATACCTCCAAACTCTAATTATGATTTTTTCTACTCCATTCAATCGTGCCTTAAGGAAAGTAAGTTGAACTTTAAACTTTCTTTGGGGAACTTGCAGCACTAATTATATGTCAAAGTTCTAATATGCTTTGTAAACTGTAATAACCACAAGCTACATTAACACTAGGCCAGGTTAACTTTCACTGTGTAGTTGAGAAAACTAATACGTTAAAAAAATCAAATCTAAAATACAGAATGAAAATCTCAGAGTAAGTCAGGGTAAAAACAAACATTTGAGATGTTTAAATGTTCTAAACACATAGCGGTAGAAATTGACCACAAAGCCATTTTGCAAATATATGGATTTTACTATGTTGGGATTTGATAGCATTTTGAAGGTTTCTTTCCAACAGTTTGAATAAAGAAGGATTTGCATTAACTAAGTCAACTAGAAGAATGTTTATGTAATTTCTAAGAAATTCTGTTTTTTGAAGTTCTATAACACCAACATCTTGTATTCATTATTTTTATTTATACGTTTTTTTCCTTTTGACTTGAATATTGGTTCAATTATGCAAAGCTTCCAAGAGGAAAGCTTCATATTGAAAACTTGTGACCCCTTTGTGCATTTTTACCAACCAATCAAACATTCAGGGTTTTTTTTTTTTCTCTGAAATGCTAGAATGTGGTACACGACGACCTCTGCTGGTTATCAGGTAATGTAGCCAAAGCCACTTTCACAATATCCCAAAACAGCAGCCGCTTGTCTATGATGCATAAGGTAATATACTTAGGAAAAATAGCAAACCCTTGCTTGCTTTGATGTAGTTTGAAGTTCTATAGTTAATAATTTCTTTGATTCACAAAATGCATTTGGGTCTTACTGTGTTTTATTTATTTTTTGAGGAAATGCACAGTTGCTATGAAGTCCATAAAACACGTATTTCAATTTTTAAAAGCAATGCTTAAAATTATAGTTTTTATTTTTTTGGTACTGGGGGTTGAGTCCAGGGACATTCTACCTCTGAGCTATACCCCCAGTTCTTTTCTATTTTTTGTTTTGAAACAGTCTTGCTAAGTTGTTGAAGGTCACTAAGTTGCTAAGGCTGGCCTGGAACCTGTGATCTTTCTGTGTCAGCCTCCCCAAGTACTGGATCATAGACATGCACCACCACATCGAGCTAAGTTGCAGTTTTCAAGATGAGTAAGTTCTAGAGATCTTTTGTGTAACATAGTGCATATATATATATATATATATATATATATATATTTTTTTTTTTTTTTTTTTTTTGGCGGTACTGGGGATTGAACCCAGGGGCATTCTACCTCCAAGCTACACCCCCAGTCCTATTATTCTTTTTATTTTGAAAGAGGGTCTCACTAAGTTGTGGAGGGCCTCCTAAGTAGCTGAGGCTGGCCGCAAACCTGGATCCTCCTGTCTTAGCCTCCCAAGAACTGAAATTACAAGTGTGGTCCACCATGCCTGGCTTTAATGCCTATATTTAATAATATGGTATTGTACACTTGAAAATTTGTTAAGAGGTTAGATCTCATATTAAGTATTTTTACCACAATAATATAATGCTTGCCAGATTTTTACTTATTAAAAAAGGAATACAAGCTTACTGTAAAAAAGAAATTGGAGCACTCCAGAAGTGATACTAGTAAAAAAGTAAGTCTCTTTACAGTACTTCCCCTAGTTCAGTTTTCTAGAATTCAGATTCATTTATCATGAGAAATGTATTTTTGATGTGTGGGTTACCTGGTTTGAATTTTACGCTTAGTTCAGGTGGATAGAATGTAGGCATTCATTGACTTTCAGAGTAATAGAGTAAGAAGGCAAAAATAAATAAATGAATAATAAATAATACAGACACTCTCCTTCCATTCCCTTAAAAATTGAATGCTCTAGACAATTGCCTACTGGTCTTGCCAGAGGGAAGACTTAGCAAATTCTTTTTCCTAAAGATGTTTCAGCAATGATGTTGATTTCCAAATGGGTAGGAAAAATAAAAAAATATGTTTGAATGTAGACAACCCAAATCTAGGTTTTCAAAGTTTAATACAGGGCAAAATTTTACTTTTAGACTCATCTTTCAGTGAAAACTGCTCAACTAGCATAAATAAAATTCTTTTTCATAATAAGCCAAACCCCTTTAAAATATTAGAACTGCTGAATTATAAGGATTTTCAGTCTCTGCTCATAGACCATTTATTACTAGATATTTAATACAAGATGATGCCAGTAATAACAAAGAAACTTAGTAGTTTAATAGAGTTTATAGCTTGATTTAACCTGTAAAAATGAATCTGTTGTAAAAGAGCTTTCTTATTCAAGATTAAAATAAAACAAAGAAAGCTGGAATTTGTGCATGTATAAATTAGAAATTTTACTAATATTTCAAGATATATTTATGGTTATGACAAAAACTGCTTAAAGTGAATAAAATTCTAGCTATATCAAGTCTTTGAAAATGGGGAGAAAAAATAAAGACATTTATTCCAAGGAATTTATTGAATGTGTACAGTATAAAACACCATTCTTCAATTAATGTAAATATTCACTAAAATATTTAGTTATTTTGTCCTAAATTACAGGGGTTTCCAGTTAGATGTCTAACTTCCTAGTTAAACATTGGAAGTATCTGAATTGGATTTTAATTGTTGGTTAAGGTAGAGAACTATCTCATACTAACAAAATGAATAGACAAGCTCTAGTTTGCCCCATTTTCACCAGTCCACAGTAAAATTAGAACATAAGACTGATGAAGATAATTTTTTTATGAAGATTAGTACTTCAAATTTAAGAACTTCTGCTTTCTATTATAAATGACTGTACTGTCAATGATCTTTTTAATGAAAATATAATAGAATAAAATTAAAATTGATTATAAAACAAGAATAGAATTCAAGCCAATCTTTATTTGGCAAAAGAAAAACTTGACGATGCTCAGGTTCCTCCTCTCCATATTATTGAAATTTTGCTTATTTTTAAAATCTCAAAGCTTGTAAGCCACTGCCTTGTGAGTCTTCATTCTCTTAATTCTTTCCAAGTAGCCATCCTTCCTGAAGATCTCAGCACTGAAACTTCTGATTTGAGTTTCCTCAGGTCAGAGTTGGTGCAGTACTTATAAAAGTGCCCACTTAATAAGTAAGAACATTGCCAAAATAACATGTGACTTATAATTCCAAAATAGTTATAGAACTTCTGCATTTTGTGGAAAAGATTTTTTTCTTATAATTTTTTGAGAAACGCTTGTGAATTCCACATGTATATCAGGGGGATTTATCTTTCAGAATTGGGAAGATATGTTTTGCCAGTCATAAATGAACTGTAATCCCCATAGATTCAAGTTTAATTCAAAAACACTTTCTCCAGAGCTGCTAAATTTGGCAGCCCACATCCTCCCCTCCATATGCTATCCTTAGGGGATTCTACATACATTGTCCATAATGGTTTCTACTTAGGATGTCTGGAAAAGTAGATATTATGGTCACAGAAGGGCCATTAAAGGGAATTTGAAAACAGATCCATTAAATTGAAGTATTCAATTATAAGAGTCTTCAAGTTGGATGGGCCATGCTAATTGATATTCAAGGAATAACTTCATCTACCCAATGCTTATATTGTGGCCTCTAACTGCTCCTGCTCCCATCGCTTACCAACCTGGTTTGGTATTCTCTCTGGAGAGAGAAATATTAGCAGAGCACGGTATGCATAAAAAGCACAGCAGATAAATAATGAATTGTCCGTAAATGTGGACTTCATTTCTATTCCATTCTGTTGTTCAGAGCCCTCGCTGTTTCACATAGCCATCTTTTTTCCATTAATTACATCAGCTCTGCTTTGTTATGTCTTGTTGGAAAAGAGAAAAGTTTCCATGATTTCTCTTTTAGACTGTGGAATGAGGTAGTTACTGTGTTTTGCAAACATGTACTATCTTAATCTCTCTTAATATCTTAATATCAGTTTCTGAGTAGACAAAAAAATACTTTTCTGTATTGTTATGCTAGCTTTCCCTGAATTTGTTTGTGCTTCTTTTCTCTCCCAGCTCCTCTTTTGTGGTCTTAAGCTTTTCTCCCCACCTGGCTCTCATTTTCCAGCCTAACAGTTCTCAAGAGCAACAGAAGTTTCCCAAGGTTTCCCAGCTTGGCCCTGTCTCAGCAATACCATGCTATTTTTGAGTTTCTTTCTTTGTTTTCTTCTAAGTTTGCTTTCCTTCTGTTTTGATGATCCTTGGGAACCAGTCTCTCCTCTGCAGGGCCTGCTAGCTGCTCTCTGGTGGTCAGCATCTCTGAGGTCCTTGTCACATGGCACTCATCTAAGGATGAGTTTGCAGTTTTACCTAAGATGGTTGCCTTTCATGGGATGGGAATGGCACAGTCAAAATGGTTCCTTGGCTCTGAACAGGACTTCATGAGTTTTAAAAATTCTTACCCATCTGTTGTCTTATTTGGCACTTACAAGGATCCTGTGAAGCAAACAGGATTGTTATTGTTCTCTCCATTTTATAGATGAGAAAAATATGGCCCTAAGGAGTTATGTGACTGGCCCAGCAAATTCTGAGTACTGACAAATGGCAGAACAGAAAGAGGAAGACCAGTCTACAGCCTCTAGAGTTTTCTCCCAGGGTTTTTCCTGGGCCTCCCTTTCTTCATCTGTAAAATGGGAAAAAATTCTGTCCTTGTGTTGTTATGGAAAAAGAGTGAAAGAATTTGGATGAAGTACTAAGAATAGTGCAAGGCACTTAGTAAGTGCCCAACAAATGTTATTTATACTTTGTCTCATAACTATAATGGATACGTTGGCAGAATAACATACAAACAGAGCTTCTATTTTTCTGTGCACATGAGGATATAACAATCTACAAAGGGGAGCTTTACGTAGCCACTGACTAAAATGCTATGTTCAGAATTTATACTTGGTTCCTGCATGACAGGAACATCTTTCCCACCCCCTACTAGCTCCTGAGGAAAATTACACATACAGGTTGATTCTTGTATGCAATGAAGTCAGCATGTTGTACAGTGTAGAGAATAGATTATGGGTCCATACCATGTCTCACAATTCACAAGCTTTATGGCTATGGTTTGGGCAAATCATTTAGTCTTTCTATGCCTCAGTTTTCCAGTCTGCATAATGTGACTATTAAGTGCTATCATATTTGTTCATTGAGGAGACTACCTGAGTATAATAGAGATGTTTAACTGGAATTTCTGATCATGGCATCAAGATATGATAGATGTCTGATATAATAGACCCTCAAAATGCAAATTTACAATGGAAATACTCTAGTCCATTGTCCTCATGAGCCGCTTACCCATGAGTTCGTCCTTTAGAGGGTGGATATAAGAAACCCAGAAAAGCCAGGATTTGGGGAGGATGTGTCAGGAGACTGTCTTAGGTGGGAGCTGTACTCTTATCTCCCCTTCAGGAGTGACATGGAATTGCTGCTCCCTTTTCAGGTCAGGTGAGAGGGGTTTCACTGGGACTACTCAGAGAGTATGATAGGCGTTCCTGGGCCTGGGTGGTTGTGGCCTATCTCATGCCTGAGAAAGTAAAAGCAGCTGATGCCAATGGAGCAGGGAGTTGCTTTCGGGAAGTAGCACCACCATTCTTACCAACGGCAGGCTAAAAGTGCCTGGCCTCCAGGACCAGATGTTGAAACCGTGTTTATAATGTCAACTTGAGGTTGTTTTAAAAGGGATCCTGTTCAAGTACATGATCTTCCACTCACTAGGAAGGCTGAGGATGTGGCCCAGTGGTAGAGTACTTGCCTAGCAAGTGTGAGGCCCCTGGCTTCAATTCTCAGCACTGGAAATAAAAAAAAAAAAATATATATATATATATACACATATATATATATATATATGTGTATATATATGTATATATATGTGTATATATACACACACACACACACACACACACTAGCAGGCAGGCAGGAAGGAAGGGAAGAATGGCAGGGGCAGCCAAAGCTGAGGCCTTGACTGTGAAAAGGGAGTTGCTGAGGCCCTGCCTGTGAAAAGGGAAGGTTCTAGAAGGCAGTTTCCAAGCAACTGAAAGGTTCCCATGAGAGAGCAATTCAACATCAAGCAACCCCCCCCCCCGCACTCTTTCCCTGCAGAACATGCTGATGTCTCACAAAACTACCTGTAGGAGAGAACTTCCTCCACACCTTACCTCTCTTTCCAGGAGTCTTTCCCCACCGCTCTCTCTCGCTGTAAGTAGCCCACCAAAGGCAGCTTCCAGTCAATGGAATTAAGGAGGCAGGAGTGTTTTCACTTTAAATCAGGCTCCAACTTTTGATTGTAATACAATAATGGACGTTTTAACTTATAAATTAGATTGTGTTAGTGATTTAAAGTGACTTGTAAAACTACTATTTAAGTGAATTGAGTGAAGTCCTAGGCTGGCCCAAGAATTCATCCAAAAAAGGAGAGGAATAACACAATTGAGGGGCACTGAAGGGAAAGGAGCAAAAATAAGGTTGTTCTGTAATAATTTTGTATAATGCATGTTATTCTATAACATGCATGTAAGGTTTGTGGTCAACTCAAACCCTCAAGTTATTTTCATAGGAAATACCCTCATAAGTGAGCTCTTCCTCATCCTGGACTCATACAGGATGGGATATAATTTTAAAATAACCTTATCTTCGTCTCTCTCTTCCCCTTTAGTACGGCTCAGTGGGACTATTCCTTTCCCTACATCCCCTGGCCTCCAAGACCTGTTAGGTGAAGTACATGTTCTCAAAGCCATTGGTATTATTCTTTCTTCACTCTGCATGCCGATTTTCACACCTGAGGAATAAAAGTTTAAGATGCAAAAGACTATTAAGAAAATTTAAGATATTTAAAATCTCTCACCCAATAGAGAATAATTAGGAAGCCATCAGGTTACCTCTTGATCACTTCCAGCAGTAACTCACTACCTCATTAGACTGACTGTTGGAAACTGACAGATGTCAGGAAGTTCTTTCTTAAACTAAAACAAAATCCATATTCATAGAATTTCTATCCATTTACTCATGTTTTATCTCCTAGAGGAATACGGTTCATGTCTAGCTGGAATTCTATGGTTTTAAGTTTTCTTCCCTCTTCCACATAATATTAGAAGACAGTTAAGTCTTCCTTTAGTTGAACAGCAGGCCCAGATGTAACCTAAGAGCAGAGCTCATTTAGTTGTCATATAACATGCATATTAGGTTTGTGGTCAACTCAAACCCCTCAAGCAATTTTCATAGGAAATACCACCAGAAGTCAGCTCTTCCCCATCCTATACTTGTACTGTTGTTAGTTATTAAAAGACTGAAGAATAAAACTTTACATTGCTAAGCTGGGCGTGGTGGCGCACGCTTGTAATCCCAGTACTTTGGGAGGCGGAGACCGGAGGATCCGGGTTCGCGGCCAGCCTCAGCTCTCTCTCTCTCTCCCTGTCTCTCGCTCTCTCTCACTCTCGCTCTCTCTACTTAGTGAGGCCCTCCGCAACTTTGTGAGACCTGGTTTCAAAATAAAGTATAAAAAATAGGG